>KZ538597.1:93900-105797 GCA_000934665.2 Catajapyx aquilonaris
GGGGGGGGGGGGTGTCGCAGGTTACTTGACTATCATAAAAGGGGGATCGCGATCCGAAAATTATTGGGAACCACTGTCCTAATGGATCGTTAGGAGCCACGTGTGCTAACGATCTGTTAGGTGCTATCGAATCGGTAATTTCGTTGGTGCAATCGGGCAAAACATTTTTGGAAGGTAATTAAGAAAAACGAATTTTTGTGGTAAAGTAAACAGGTGGGGGTGTCACCTCGCAAAATGTACCGTAACAAAAGTAACTTCCCTTAGAGATACTGTTTATTTGTAACTATAGCTATACTGGTACTTATGCTGGTTTGCATAAAATATTGCTAATCAGTAATCACTATGAATTTATCCTGCATGAACAACACGGGATCATTGACCAATTGTTTACCAATTTTATAGTACAACCGGCTATTACGAAATTAATTATTGTCAAGTTCCTCTTAGATTGACGAGTTACATTTGCAAAGTTACACTACTTGTACATGTGTAATTTTGACAGTATGGCCGACTTACCAAGGGTTTCGGGCGATGGCGTCTCTCTATCGCGGCGCCTTCTGCGGCATGCGGCCGGCTGTAATCAACAATAGAAGAATTAACTACATGAAGGGAGATATCCATGCAAATTAGTTCTCACTGTCAGCATAACTTTTGGATACACTAGACTCAAGAGGTGACCACATGTTTGCCCTTTGCTACGGCGACCTATCCATTGCCCCATTGGCTGAATCACACATATATGATCGAATATCAGAAATCATGAACAGTATATTGTCGCATATTCTGTTGGTAAAGTCCTAATGTCATCATAAGCGAAAAGATATGAACACAGACAAACAGGTTGTCGACAATATGTATTTTTTGACGGGGGGATTGGGCCAGTGTGACTATGTGTGACATAGGGTGGGGGGATTTCTCCAACCAATCAGAAACCGCATAAATTTTCCGGATATATTGGCATCTTGCTTCCCTGTGATAACCATTCATTACCTTCTGCTCATGACTGAGTGTTCATGTGGGATCGTTCACATGTGACATCACCAACACGTTATATTCCTTTGTGAAAAATTGGCAGTCCTGCTGTCGAAGAGCGCGAACTGTCAGGCACACTTCCGGTACAGTCGAGTTATTATTATGGCTCCGTTCACACACTGACGTCACGCCACTTCCGAGTCTCTCTTTCGCACGCACTTTTGCCTGCTGCTCCAACTCGCGGGCCCAGCTCCCTTCGCACTACACACACATCAAAACACACACATACGCTCAGTACACGCACGAAGGCCAAGTCGGACCAACTGCCGGAGATTCACCTTGCCCCCATTTGCCCACATGTGATGAGAGGGGACAGGGAGGGATAGGATATAGGAGGGGAGTGGGGGTGGCCAGGATAGGAGCGGCACATGATGAGTTGTGCTTTACATGCGAAATAAGTGTGTGAGAATAAAAGTTGATGAGAAATGTGGAGGGGGGGTGACCTCTAGTGTGATGGAAAAATAGTGACGTCATCTGGTCGCACTTCCTGACACAAGGTTGTGACGTCACGAACTACAATGACAATTATTTTCACATGTTACGCACGTTTGATTGACAACAATATTGTTGCTTTTTTCCATATAAGTATGGCCATATTTTTAAAGGTGCTGCTAAACTGGCTGGAAATTTTCAGCAATTTATGAACGTTAATAGGTGCAAATACTTTTAAGTGCCATTTAAAAAATATGCATCTCAATAAACCCGACGTCATTCTTGTAATCAAATTTTAAAATGGCATGAAAAGTTCTATACTTTAAAAATATAGACTAATATGTACTTCCGAATAGAGTCCGCGCATTTAAAATGTAGCACGTGCCATATATGCCCTTCCACTTCCAGTGAAATTATCAAAAATTTATGTATACTTTTGCACGTGCATAAATCGATGCGTTTGTGTATTTTCCTCAAATACTCCGCTATTCATCAGTAATGCAGATATTGAGCACCCGAAATTCGCGCGTGAAATTCCCACGGCCTACTGGGGAGGAAATTAAGTCATCGAACAGCGCCAAAATATTTCGCGATTTTTTTTTTCAAAGCGACGAAAAATTGGCAGCCTTGCAAAGTTACCTCCACACACAAAAAAAATGTCTCCGCCCGTTCGCACACACACAAAAAAAAACCATTTTCATTGTGCGCCCCCCCGTAAAAACAAAAATGGTGTAGGTTTTCGCTAATTAACCTCAAGTGAGTTCCGGTGCGCGTCTTCCGGTTTCGCCAAAGCTTCCGCCTTCCCATAATGCAACTCGACCTTGACTCGGAACAAACAAAAAAAATAACCCTGTGTGCATCCACGCACATGTTGAATCACAGTTAGCCAAAATTTTCGCTAACATTGCCCAATGTTACATACTGTATTATGAAGTTGGAAAATATGCAAATTACAAAAGCTGGCTTGTTTTTAATTGGTTAATTTGTTGTCCTCGGGGGGTGTTATCTTGGGTTCCAATGTACCGTGCACCTATCTCTAGAGTTGCAGTTAAGACTCGCCTTGAACTTATCACTGCACTTATCAGACAATGTATAACAAACTGCAACCAATTCATAAGCTTGGCACTGTTCCGGATTCATATTTTCATTATTTATATATGTATAGTTCAAAAGCCGACTCACCCTTCGCCCCCCATGTCATCTAATGTCACCAAACTGCAACCAATACTGTCACTTATTCAGAGTGGCGTCATATCTCGCGCATTCCAGGAGTACCAACACAAATCATTCAATTGTTGCATTCTGGGTGCCATCGATTGTTGTTAACAGATATTAGTGATCAGGCCAACAGAATGATGTAGACAGTAAAGAAAACGTGACGTTTCCTGTCAGACACTGGACAAAAAAAAATTATTCCAGGGTTTTCCAGTTATTTGCACACCGCTTCCTGCCATATTTTTCTGCAAAACTTGCTAAAAATAGCAACAATGCCAATCTTACCCTACGCTGCGGTTATTAACTCTCGCTTTTCGCTGATTTTTTTTTCTGCACAGTTGTTATCGGTGAAGGGGCCCGCAAAAAAATTGTGTAATCTCAAATGCAGATAGCAACTCAGGTGTTGCCAGATTTCAGCATGAGGCACTTTTTGAAACTTCAATTTTTGTGCAGTGTAATATTAGTTTCGAAGGGGTGTTCGGCTAGCTCTGAGGCAAAGGTTGAACGTTTGGATATTTCGTCCTCGGCTGGGGCAGAAGTGACCTTCGGCTCCCAGTCCGACCTTGGGACGCCGGCATTTTGTGTTTCGCACATTCACTTCCTCAAGGATTTCTCGTCCAATCCGCTCGCGACCTTCCAGGCCTGCAAACCACTCTTCTGCTGCTGCTTTTGCTGACTGCCCCCCACCTACCCGACTTTCAACAACTCTCGGGTTACTTTATTGAAACTCACTCGAGCACTATCCAAAACCCACAGAATATTATTCCGAAACAGGAAGACCACAATGGGCCAGACCAATATCAAAACATTTTCTCAACACTGATCAAATCTAATGGCGTCGCGACTCATATTTCTATCAAAAATTCTCCGAGAATCTAATGAGCAATTATTTTACAAACTATTACAGTTCCATCTTGCAGTTTTAATTGCAAGAAGGATGCTATTTACGATGCATTTTATCTGTATGAATTAATTTTTCGCCCAATATCCGATTGGTGGGTCTTTAAATTATTTATACAACTACTGATATGTGATAACATAATGTAAATGCATGGTTTGAAAATCGGCAATAATATTCCGTATCTGTTGCGTAATGTGCGTGATAAGAGGCCGGTTACCTCGTGGGATAGAGCAGGATATGGACACTAAAAGTGAAAATCCTTTTGCACATACGAGTCACTACTAATTCGCGTAAGAGAATTAAAAAGAAAAAAAAAGGATACGATAGAAAACATGAATGGCCGAAAAGGTTATCGTTTGTGCACGGAACCCGGAAGGATCTTCCAGGCTACGTACTACGTCCTTTTTAATATATAGTTTTTTTTTCATTATTATATTATTTTTTTTGAATGAAAAGAAATGGTTAGTCCGAGGCCAATTTTGGACAATGCAAGAGCACATGTTCCAGGAAGAAAAACTTACACGAGGAATACAAAACAAACGGAAAAAAAGGTCAAACCTTAGAGCGGAAAAAAAATTGTGAAAACCTTCCGGAAGACCTTCAATTGTCCACAAAAATTAAATTAAAAAATCACGGGGTTAACTCGAGTTTAACGAAGCACCACCAAGTGCAAGCCAGCCTTTTCAAGGAATTACGGAAGTGCAAAAAAAAATATTGTTTATAATCCTACGTTTAAAATATTTCAACTGCCAACAACAGTCGACATTTTATAATAATTAGTTAACTATTTCATACCACAGGGTGACCCAACAATCTGAACACATAGGTGATTTATTGTATTGTATTGTTGGCTGACAATTGGTACCCTGGCAACCAACAATATGTTATTATTTCACTTATGTGTCCAGACTTTTGGGTCACCCTGCTGTACAGTAGGTAATTATTTTAAAATGTCGAGAAATAGTCAATTTATACAGGCTACATGCGCATTAAAATCTCAGTACAAATTGTGGATTGTTTGTGGTTTGCAATTATTGCAGCAACCTTGGTGCTGCTTATAAAGTAAATAATAATCGCAATACCGAAGTGATGCGTGATCAAAAAAACATGTTTATATTTTTAGAGCCTGTGCTCGCTGAAAATTTCGCGTCATTTGTGAGCCTTGCGAATAACGAGGCGGAAAATTGCGGGGTTGTGATCAGGGCTCAAATTTTTGTGTGATGGATATGGTTATTCGCGCAGATAGACCGTCACTGAAAAGCCTTGAGTCTAACAAAAAAAAAAAAAAAATGTTACACACATATCAGGGTGACGTCACTTCAAAGGTGTGTGGGGAAGGTCACGTGATATTCGCCCCCACACAGGTGTGGAAAGGCTAAATTTATCCCGATCTCTGTGCGCTTATCGCTCGGATTAAAACCTCAAGAGTGCACAGTGCAGGTGGGGAGGGTGGGGAGGGTGGGGGAATAACAAACATACACATAACAAAAAAAAAGTGCAAATCTCGAGGTCGACGCGATCACGGGCAACAACCCCGGGGATATGGCAACCTTGACGTCAAAATGTGTGTTGCAAACGGCCGTTTTATTTCCATATGGGCGACAGAAAAAAAAAAGTGGGGAAGGGATTGTTGCATAATTTTTTTTCGGGGGGGTACGTGAGGGGAATTGCCAAAAAAAAAGAGGCATCAGGGACGTGTCCTTAACCCTAGTGACCCATCATGGAGAAGCCTGAAAATTCAATTTGCTCAAAACCGACCACACTCAATAGTTCTTAGTCGCCTTCGCATCTCCAACTTATCTAATTACACATAACCACTGATATTCTACATGTTGATAAGCACACTGATTCGCAATTTTTCTGCAACCAAAATATTTGTTGCAAAAATGTCCGGACACTCATTTGCAACAGGTGTTTGAGTTTTTATTGTTCATGGCTAAATATACACCTTGTTATTTTCAAAACGTAAAAGTGTGTCGTATTCGTAATTACGCGATTTTTACGTAATTATAATGCACAATATTTTTACCAAATATGTGTCATCCTTACAAACTGATCTGACTGGAATTTGCAAAAATGTTTACCTGGAATTTTCCACTGCTTGCATTTAAGGCCGGTCGTATATATATACTAACTGCAAGGATTTGTTATAGGCCTTGAGTTTATATTGCGAAAGTTTCACATTTTTATAAGCGATGGAAAACCTGCAATAAACTCCTTTTTTTAACGACGATGGTACAACTTGTCCCCAACGGTTAACGATGGAATATGTTTAAATCGCTCAGTTGATTAACAAGTACACATCCAAATGCAACTTTTTAAAAAGAATTTAATTTTTTTTTTTTTGCAATGAATGCGAAAGCAGTGTCTGTAAGTGCAAGTCGAATTTCTACCCGTGACATAAAGGCCGGCGCAGTAATCTGATCAGAAACGGTTACGTGTTTCGATCTTGACCTAACCATAGGATGAGGAAGCTGATCCACGAGGAGAGGGTAGGGGGTAGGATAGGGAGGGATAGAGTGTGTGAGAGGGCGTTGTCCTTAAAGGAGTGAAATCCTGGCGGTTATGTCAAGATTGGGTAGTTCTTTGGGAAGGATTAAGACTTCCACTTTCTCCTCCTTCCTCCTTCATTCCGGTTTATCCCCACCACCACCACGAGACTTATCCTATATACTCGTTTTATTCCCATTGCCCGCAACCCCCACAATTTGAAAATGTATGTTTCTAGGAAATCCGATGAATACACACACACACTGGTTGACTCTTACTGGCGGATTTCACTACAAGTATGCGTGCACGTGCTGGCCCAGCCCATACATGCCACTTCCACAGACAGAGAGACAAATGGTGTTTATTCGCCAGCATAATCCGCCGGCTTATTAAGGTCAGGCTGGTGTAACTGCGATGGAGATTAATATTTTTGGTTGGAAAAGACTGCTACTGCATTACCACAAATAGGATTATCTCCCATTATTATAAGCCAAGAATGTTTAATTTTCCTGTACGAATTATTCCTTATCATCTCGTATTTCTCCGCACAACGCAGTGTTATTTTGCTACACATTATTGTGCTGTATTATATTTAGAGATAATATTTTCATTAGGTATCATGCTAACGATTGGTCATAAATGCAATTTTCCTATAGGACCTAGCTAATGTGATGGTAATGATTAATTTTTTGGTCCATAATATTCATTTGGGAACCAATTTAGGCAACCATTTGAAGGATCTTACATTAGTTGTATTATACACGGTGTTTCAACTTTTTTGTCCGAATAGTTATCGGAAATATTGCACTAAGCTGCTACTTTGTAAGCAGTGTATGTCGCAGGGAATATTCCCCATTCCTCCGACAAACCGGTTGCAAGTCAATGCTTACAAAGTAGCAGCTTATAGTGCAATATTTCCGATAACTATTCGGACAAAAAAAGTTGAAACACCCTGTATGAGGCATTGAAATATATTTTACATTGCGCTGATGTCAATTAAAGTCCCGCGACCAGTTCGTATATTACAGATAGGGTCTATAATCGGCTCAAATGCCTCCGAAGAAATTAATTAACATATAAATTACATTACAGAGATTCCAGTGTATTTTAGAATTCATTGATGCCAATTAAAATCCCATGTCCAAGTTCGTATTGCATATAATCGACTCAAATTGCCTCTAAATAAATATAATTAACAGATACATTGCATTATTGTCACCTTATTATTTGTGAGAAAAGCTTTTCTCACAAATGAGGTGACCAATCTGCGAGTTAGTATATTCGCTATGAAAAATAACCGTTAAAATTAGTCATTATTCCGCACATCAAATGTAAGTTATATACAAAAATAATATATACGAGTACTTACATAGACCATAATATATTTGCCTGATAATAGTTCAAAATGTCAGCGATCAAAGACCAGGTCATTTCTATTTTTAGGCTACTTTTTCAGACCAAGTACGTTAGCATTCAACCTTTCGGTAGATTCATCATCTCGTTAGATTTTTCTATAATTATAAAAAAAAACCGATCCGAGTTGGCGTGTAAGCCTGAGTTTTCCATTCCAAAGTCAACCACAACAAACAAAACATTGCGCAAGAGCCAGCAATTTTCTCACCCAATTCGGAGCAAAGGTGAATGCACCCCCCCCCCTTAATCTCCTCCCCCAGAGAGACCTCCCCGGAACTAAGGAGACTTGGAAAAACAAAAACGAGAGTCATAAGAGAGCACATCATGCAATGGAAATCGAGAGTACTTTTTTTTTCTTCTTCTTTCTTTCCACTATTCAACACACCCTAATAATTACATCAAGACGAACACGTAATAAAATGCGGAGCGATTTCACTTTTCCGCACACTTCGTTTCACCCCCCCCTTCCAACCCCCCTCTTCTCATATACATACATCAAAAACATGTTATCCCACTCGAGGAAACTGCACGTGACATAACTGACCTATCACTCGACCGCAATAACAAGTCTCACGAAAAAATACAGCCAAATAACACTTCGCTGAATTTTCATACACATGTGCAGATGTTTTCCATTGACGTTTTGCTAACTAGTGTATCATAGCAGGCACATGAATGCAAATTTAGCGAAACAATGTGTGCAAAATGTTGTATATACAGTGGATTCACATGGGGTCGAAATATTCGGATGCAAAGGTACAATATTTGCATCCCCAAAATTATTTTTTCCACTCCAAACTCCAAAGTGAGCCATGGAGTGCAAAATTTTGCACTCCAGTTAGTCCTGTTTTTTTTTGACACGACTAAACCCAGTAATTAAATATTAAGCACTCGAAGTTTAAGCAATTTGCACTGCAGATGAAAGTCTGGAACGTGCAAACTTTGCACGTGGACATAAATATATTTTAAGATTCTATACCCCCCTGCAATCAGGCCAATATTACTGCATATTTATTATTCGCCAGATATATTGCAAAAATTATATATGCATTCTGTCCTTGTAGAATTTTGCATATTTATTTCTCTCAATGACACGTCAATGCCTAGTACAATCGCAGTAAATATTCCGAATTGTCTATATTAAGTTCAGCGAATTAATATTGCAGCGGTAATTATTCATAACATTTTCAGAAGTCGTTTCCTCCCCAGCAGTAACCGATCATTATCAATTATTAATAGAAAGTACGTATGTAGGTAGCGGTAATCCGTGAACTATTACATCCAAAAAGTATTAGCCAGCAGGTCGAACTCAACAAAATTTCGCACGCATATTATTTTATAATTGGCCCAAATTTGGCTGGGGGGGGGGGGGATCAAGGAAGCGTTGCCTTTTTGCCTTAAGAGGTTTTTCACCTCCCGTGCGAGAAAAGACAGCGAAAAAAAAAGGGTACGAGAATCACTTTCCCCTCAATTAATCCCCAAAAATGTTCATTACCGTAAAGACAGTTTTTGCTCACCGGAGCAGGTGTACTTTTTGTTGTTGTTGCGCGTGACGTAATTACCCCGCCCAAACTTCCGCTTTTTCTTCCTTCCTTTTTACTTCCTTCCTTCCTTCCGCATCCGGACGATGAACCTAATTCCCAGCGGCCATTGCGCCCAGCACACGAATAATAACACACAAAAAAAAGAGAGAGAGACACAACCAAAAATCGTGTGACGTCACAATTATTTTTTTCGCATTGCCTCCCACTCGATTGTTATCTCACATCCACGGCCACTTAGCTGGCAACAATGCGACTTTGGAGAGCCTTGTTCGTGGCGGTTTTTTCACTTGCAAATAACACGCTACGCTCTCTCTATCTGTATTATTTTGAGCGGATCTTTTTTTTGCACTTGAGGGTCGTATTCAACGAAATGTATGAATAAAATAATAGTCTAATGCTATTAAATGTACTGTAGCCGGATACCCGTTCTTCGCACGGGAATAATTATTGAAGAATTAATATGTTTAAAAAAATAGCATAAGTTGCTATGGCAAAATAGGGCGGTATAGGTGAAGGGACAGTACAAATTGGACATACCGACAAACTTTGCCTGACCCTGTAGACTGTCGTATATCAAAAAATGTACATATGTATATGAACAATATTTATTTTATTTGCCGTATTTATTTAATTACCCCCACGGTGGGGCAGGGCCCTCTTAGGCGTATACACAATATAAAATTAATAGCACAATATAATCAAACGCAATATTAATGTCAAACTGGCATTAAAATGTGCAATTCCGATTTTTGTATAGTATTTAATAGACGTAGTACTTGTGTGGGAATTTCTTTCTTAAAAATAACAACCCCAAAAAAACGAATCTTGTTGGACATATTGCGCATATTAATGGGTAATAAACCGTGCAAATCCCATTTTTTGACGCATTAAATCGACGTAGAGTACTGGAAGGAATATTCTTTATTATAATAACCAAAACCGAACATGTTGGAAGGGGGCTGAAAACCACTTAGAAATAATTTAGAGAGTGTACATGTATTATTCAGTAATTCCATTTTTCAAAGATCATGTATGCATTAATTCACGTATATTTGGGCCATTACACTGCAGGAGTAATAAGGTAGGCTCTTGTTATTATTCAAGGAGTGTTAATACACGCGGAAACTGGGGAAAGTTTATTTGGGAAGGCAAAGTATAGGAGTCTGAGGGAGGAAAAACCAGTTTAAGGAGCATTTGCATGCAGAGGTTGGACTTAAAAACTTTCATTGCGCGGGTAAACAGAATAAAACCGGATGAAAACGGCTTGTGCTTTTTGGAGCTCATTGTCTACCGCGTCTCATAAATTGTCTCCTTAAAAAATTCATGTACACATTGCACAACTTTCACCGTGGTATGGGAGTTATGTAATTTTTTTTTTCTTCTTCGAGAATATTGTTGTGTGAAAGCTGCGCCTATTTTCTTATCACAAGTGTCATGAGCTTCCAGAGTAATAATGCATAATCCAAGCACGAGAGAAGAACATGCGTGCAATAATTGCGGCGCTGCAACGAGTACATTTTATATGCTGATGGAGGTTTTATGCTGAGGACATTAACTCCGTTGAATTTTAGGAAGACTGTTCTATGCTTCTGCATTATTAATTTTCTTCATCGAACCCTTGCACTTCTGGCCAAAACCATGCTTTTATTTATCAATAATTACAACATGGATAATACATTACTGGATCACTTGTATTGGCATAATACATCTGGCATATTAAGTTATGTAAGTAACAGTCCTTTGCTGCATGACTAACATTTTCTGCTGTGCAATCCCTTTGATATTGATGTACGATATTGACATTGCTAACAAAAAAAGCACGCTTTTTAACGCTCGAGGTTAATAACACTTTAGTTCACGACACTATAACTGTAGAGCAATTAATCACTAATTAGAAAGCTCGTAATAGTGACAGAATTTTTTAAAGGCATCGCAGATGTATACATTCCCTCGTCATGATCGTTGTTTCTCTTTAAAATTGATTACTGGGCTGTACAATCAAATATTTTCCCCCATTCCATTGTAGGACTCTGGACTACATAATACTCGTGCATAATCAAATATTTTCTCTTAATACATGCTCTTACAATTGAGTCTAAATGTATTATTATTATTATTGTTGTTGTTGTTGTTAATGATGATGATGGCTAATGTACGAAAATTTTATGCAGCACACATTCCTGTAATTGCATCTTTTACTGACTGTATGTGCCATTTTCATTATGTGATTACCTTCGTTGCATAACAGCTACCTTCGATTTTCCTTCGCAAAGTACAGGATATCTAAGAAAATAAGACTGTGCCTGCCTATTGTTCACCTCAGCAACCTCTAAAGTGAAGCAGCAACTGCAACTGAAAGTGGCTCTTTTCATTTATATAAACCGATTGCTGTGGGACGATGAATTTATATAACTTCTTCCCATCACCCTGATACCCGTAATAAAAGGCCGTATTATCCGGTGGCACTTCCGGATTGACTCCCCCACGACATCCGAAAGTGTTTGGAGGCGCCTTTTTGATCAATATATAGCCGAGGCCTGTCATTTCATCATCATCACCCACCGAGTGACTATTTCCAGACTGAACGTTTGATCCCCGATCCCAACCTCTGTGACCGCGTTTTGCCCATTTTTTCGCCAATTGTGCGTCAACCTCCCCCCCAAAAAAACCCTCTGGTTTTCCTCTCTCATCAGCAAACAATATATCCCAATGCCATGAAAAAAAACTGATATATAATAATAATGAGTCCATATTATTAGCCTATTGATTACAATGCAACGTTTTTTTTGTTGTTTTTTTTGAAAATTCCCGCCGGTCGTCGCCTCGCGGTTTTGGTTGCTGGGGGTGGTTGCTGGGGTGAGGAAGGTGGG
>KZ538598.1:0-20796 GCA_000934665.2 Catajapyx aquilonaris
AGTACTTCTGGTGTTAATGTATAAGGTGGACGGAATTTTAATCAAATATGTAAGGCCGGCAGTTAGTGACATGTGGCTGAAAAATAAAGATGTGGGAATCGATCAGTGCAAACATCGATTTGCCGCTTCCAGACGTGGCCCAGTTATGGGGAATGGGGAGGGAAAACAGATGGGGACTATGGGCGCTTAATTCGGGCTGAATGCGGATTATTTTTGGGGGGCGGTGACAGGCACCGGGACTATGAATAGGGCTGATAGTATTCATGTAATTGTCAATGCAACCTGGGAGTAATTGATGGCCAAGATCCGGGTATAGGTATTGATATTAGTGACGCCGCGCTGTGACGAAATTGTGGTGACAGGCACCGCGATCGGTAGTATTCAAATTGTTGTCACCCTTTTGGTAATTGATCATGCTCACGACTGCACTGGGGTTCTTAATTATAGCCCCCTGCAGAGTGCATGTTGCTAGGTTCTACTTTAGAGGGGGGGGGGGGNAAAGGGAAGGTCACCCCCCCCCCCCCCCCACCTCGGCTACTCCCCCGATTTCCAATCATGTTTCGCAAGAGCTCCCGCAGTTGGAAGCCATGCAACAGACCCAGGTCTTTGGGGGAAGGAAAGAAAAAAAGCAATTTTGTCGGCACACGACGGTAAAACCCGGATTCTACTCAAAAGTCTCGAGCAAAAGACCACTGGGGAATCTTCTAAGTGAGTTATCCTTTTGGCAATCCTGGAGTCTTAACCTCCCTCTCAGCCATTAGGGGGTCCCAATATCAATAAGGCAGCGGATTGCAGGAGACCAATAGATATGCACGAAAAAAGGCTGGGGGAAAGTTTGTAATTAATTTCGAAACAAGTTTGGCGGCAGTGTAATTGCGGCATGAATGCGACTAAAGAATAAGGACCAAGCAGCCGATAACTAACAAAGTTGCGAAAGTTCCAATTAATTCGGCAATTCTTTTTCGAGCGCCGTTTGATCGATGTTATAGAACAGCCTTTTGTCCGATCCTGAACTTTTGACCGGCCGTTACAGTGCATGGAGGTCGAGTGCACTTGACTTGGAGGGGAGGGATGCCCTCATATTAAGGCGGGTTTGCGACAAAATTGCGTGCTTCCAAGGGGCACGGATGGAAATGGGCCAAGAAAAAGGACCCGAATCATGTCGCCGTAAACAAGCCCAATCAGCACGCCATACCTGGGTCCTCCTTATCAGCTCCGAAAAATAAATAGGGCGTAACCAATACGAGGGTCCAATTCTAAAAAGCTAACCCCTGGCCTTTATACAATCTGCAGGTATAGCACGAGGCCGGATGTTATGTACGTGTACTGTGTGCAAAACAGCACGTCACATGCCGTTCTTCTAGCATTTTTTTGGGTACTAGAATACTTGTTGGCGAAACATTTGTGTTGGTGACAGGGACATCGGTAAATCATTTTGGGATTATTCCGCGGGAGGAATTATTCATGCGACATATTTTTTTGCGCGGGGAAACTTGAAGGAGGCGAAACATTTGGGCAACATTTGGAGGAACCAGGCTGCGGGTAATAAATTGGAGACGCACACTATCATAAATTAATTCGGGGCCAGTAATGGTGGTATAAATCATGGGATAGGGAGGGCGGAGGGGTGATTATAGAGAAAATGCGGTGGAGCGGAATTGATGAAGAGAGCTTTCAAGCTCCGCGTCCTGATGATTATCCGATCATCCCTGGCTGCCAGGAAAAGGTTCAGGAGTCTATGAGGACTGGACATTTTCGGAAGTCTATAGAAAAAAAAAATGGGGACAAAGAGTTACTTGGAAGCGCAGCGATTTAGTGCGTAATTACACGGTCAATGCGGGGATTAGCTCTTACGGAGGATTGGTTATTGGCCCCGAGGAGGTAATTAGCGGTTCATGTTAAGGATATTGATGCGGATTTCGTGACCTGAGACAATTGAAAGGGGCGGGTATATGTAGTTCCGGGTACTTTTTTCCTTTGAAAGAGGACAGAATGGCAGCAGGAGACATGTGTCATGTGGAGCAAAAATTTGTGCCATGATTATAATTCGGTATGGCATGCAATGATTGGGGTGGATCGTTGTGATCCAGGCTGATGTGAATGTTGAATGTCATTTGACGAATTGTTATTGTAGTGACTCTGACGTGGCAAAGCCTATATTCGAGCGAGTGGTTACGAATGCACAAAATTAATGATATTCAGGGGTTATTACGGCTTTGTCATATTCTATGCAACTGTGACATGATGTAGCGCAGTCATGAAGAACGGGCTGTTATATTTTTATATGCCCCGAAAATAGATGCAAAGTTGGGGTGTAGAGCATAGTAAAAAGAAAATATCTGGGTTGCCTTATCGCCTTTCGTGATATTATATGCCGAGCTATATTCTAAAATTTACGAGCCGCTTGCAGTATAACGACAATATGGCATGGGTACTGATACATAGAGTATACACCTACATTTTGTAGTATATCTGCATCGGAAAACTTCCTCGCACTTGTAAGTCACATTATGTGAGTAGAATGCAGATCAGCATTGATCATGTCCACACGGAGCCTGAAACGGAACAAAATAAAACCCCGAGCTTTTCTAACCACTTAGCTGATTGGTGACAGAAACTTTTTGGTTTTGGCCACTGCTTCACGTCGCAAGCGGCTTGGCTCGGATAGCGAGAAAACTCTGGGAAGTTGGCGCAAAACAGTATAGGAAACGGGCACTGCGCTTCATTTGCATTGTGGCCCTAGCAGCAGACGAGGGGTGCTATGCATTTGGTGGTGAGTAGTTGGCCGAGTGCAGGAAGAGAAAGGATGCGTTGGGTGTGACTGTGCGTGGGGCCGGCGGGAGATGCGGCGGCCCCTGGGCGAGGCGGCGGTGCTAACTCCCGGAAGGCAGCGGCAAGACGGCCGTCTTCAGCAGCAGCCAGTTCCAGGGGAGGGCCAGCCACGGGCTATTCCCGGGCGGCGATAGATGTCGGGGCCCACGGGGCGGAACCTCCTCCGGGGGCAGCGGCAGCGGAAGCACCAGCGTTGTTGCCGCGGCCTCCGCCGGAACCGTCTCCACGGCCACGGCTGTCGGCCACCGGCTGGCCCCGCCGCAGCTGCCCCGGGTCAGGAAGGGGGCCAAAGGGCGGAGGGAGGCTGGTGCTGGTGGAGATGGAAATGGCGGGACGGAGAGTGAGCTGGAGGAAGGGGAGCTGGAGGAGGAGGGGGCCTGCGGTTGGAGGTCCATGCCTGCGGCCATGTGCTCTTTGTGCCTGCGGCCGGACCGTAGGCGACACAAGAAGGTGGTCCGGTTCGATTCCAAAGTCGACACCATATCACCTGCCTTATCCTTTGCCGATGCGGCCTCGGGGCAGGGGGGTCAGAAAGCCCAGACCCCCCCTGCCCCTATGACTTTCTCATGGAGCCCGGTAAGTTGATGTGTCGCAGCCTGAGGTGGCAGGAAGTACCCTTCAACCATACCTAATTTTGAACGAAATGTGACTGATCGTTGTGCATTTCGGGTCTTCATATGCAATAGTCGATGCTCGGATAAGAGCCAAGGTTGTCGCCCCTTTTTTTTCTGATTTTTCGACGGCTGTCAGCCTCTTCATTTGAAAGGCTGCTGAGCAAACTTGCTCGACGACGACGAAGGAATGATTAATGACTCGCCATGTAAACTTGTGCCCCGGGAAGTAACTCGGGCTTAATATTTTAAGATTAATTAGGTTGCTGTGTAAAGGACAGCCAACTTTCTGTCTGTAGACACAAATGAGATGATTAAAATGCGGCGATGAATAGCAACGTCAGCTGCTGACTAAGTGACTGCGGTTTTATCGCAGGAGCAGCAGCAGTACTGTTGGCTTACAAAGAAAAGAAAAAGTCGTCTCTCAGCTATTAGGAGACAGACAGAGGAGTCTCAGACATTCATCACAATTTAAACCCTCCAAGACTCGGTCGGTTCTTTCCCCCCAGATTGCGAGCATTCCGCCAATAATGTCCCCAGCCATGAATCCTTGGAGCCCTCAAAAGGAGAATGATCTGGAGGGGCGGGCCCGCGGGGTAGTGTTCATGACAGTCTGGATCCTGGCGAAATGGAGCAGGAGAAAGATAATCATTAGCTCTCCCGCTAACAGGGCCTTGTCGCTTCAGGGTTGTTGACCACTTCCAGCTTTTATTGTTCGTTATATAAATTGCGTGCGGCCGGAAGGAACCCAACTCTCTCGACGACTCGGGTTTCGGAAAAAGTGCTCCAGTCTTGGTCTAAACTTATCGCAGATACTTTAAACTCCGGAAATCCGTTTTCGCCGGTTTTCGCTACGGGCAAAAAATCCTTTGTGTGTTTGCCGCCAGAATGTAGTTCAGCTGGTGGTCGGTAGAGGGTGTGGCGTGTGCGGCGCTTGTAGGTGGCGAGCGATTGTGCTGGCGCCTGGTTGAGAGAGCTTGAACTCGCAGGGCCTGATATTGGATTTTGGCTGATTGCTGTGAGAGCTGGTGGGAAGAGTGAAGATGTTCCTGGATCGGAATTGCATGGGTTTTTTTTCCCCTCTTCCGCTTTTTTGTGCTAACGGGCTCTCATCATCCCGCTCCATTAGTGGAGCTCTGCAAAACTGATGGAAGTCTTGATACTTTCGCTTTTTTTTGGTGCAAATGCTGTTTTGAAAAACGGACATGCCTGAAGCGCTTTCCTGCACACGAAAGTAGTTCTCTGCCCATAGGCAAATCCAAGTGTGGCAGTGAAATTGACTTTTCTGAACAAGTACTGTCCAAACCCCTTCTTTTGTACCGCTCGAGGCGCATTAGGGACCCATTGAAGCATATAGATCCCTTTGTCCGTTCTGATACCCGGAGGCGCTGCAGAAGAACAGGGATTTTGGAAGAAAATCCTTATCTCTCTGGGTCTGGGGGCTGCGAGTCGGAGCAGGTGGCGCCTTCCGAATCTGTCCAAAAGCTTCCAAACAGATGTCGGATTCCGCGGATTGATTGCGCGCCGCAGATGTCGCCGGAATGGCACATGCCATTCGGATCAGAAGGAGTCATTAAGCAGCTATTCGAACATAATTAAAACGGAATGATTGCGAGGCTTTGTCATCATGCGGAGTAGGTAGGATCTTCCCAGGGGTAGAAACACACTTCAGATGCATAGTGTGTTGACTTGGAAACGTAAGACATCAAAGCTGCGGTGAAACGGTCCTGGAGCCTTAATGAAGAGGAGGAAACGAGACACTAGGACTCTAAGATCAAAAGCCGTTGTCATAAAGGTTATGAGCAGTGGGCGCGTTTGGGATTTAAAATTGGGCTTGTTAGTGATGCGACGGATTTGCGTGAAAAATGCTCCGTCTTGGCCTAATTATTCTCCATTGTGCCCGCCGGGTTTGGAAATCTAGCCACGTGAATGGATTGCGGAGTGGCTTGAAAAGATGTATGGGGACGTGCTCTATTATGCTACCTTTCCTTGGGCCAACTAGCTGGGGTCTGGAGGGAAATGGTTTCCTTCATCCTCCCCATCCACCCAACCTCCGCCCCCTTTTGGATGTCTGAACCTTGTTATCGTCGCTTCCCCGGAGGAGGAAATGAGAGGTTTGAGTGCCAATATATCTCAGCCCGAGATCGTCTTGCTTTGAATTGAAAATGTGTCGCAGTCGCGTCCCGGTCCCTAATAATCACTAGGGGTGGAAAATTTTCCATCGTCAAGGAATGAAATGGCGTCTACTTCCCAAGTGCCGTGTCTGAATCCAGGAACGTGATGGTATCCATATCGGATGCTTCTTGTCCTCCTTTTTTCTGGGGGGGCCTAGGAGGCTTGTCAGCCATTGGCATTCTTGTTCGCCGGATGAGTTCATGAAGGAGGAATATTGCGCCGTAAAGCGATTCAGATGGGCGCTTGATGAGGCAAATTTAGTTGATTAAATTCTGGAATGGTTGGGGGGAACGGGTTACAATGGCGGCCAGGGCTTTGAAGGGAACGGGGAGTGTAAACGCGCCATCCTGTTTGTGCGGCGATGAAATCACCCAGCGTTGCGGTTGGGCCGCCGACACAACTAATTTCACACCGCGATAACCCATACCCCGCTATGTTCCCAACACTGAATATCTAGCTGGCGCAAACCCCTGCAGGGTCAACCCTTGACGACCAGCAAAAACCTAGGTGTAGTTCCCTAACCATCCGAAGTGGGTCGCATCGATCGTGGCATTCGTCACAAAGTTGTGGACTGTTATGGAATCTGATTTCATCAAACGAGTGGCGGCGCAGCGGGGACCCGAATTTTAAAGGAGAGAAAAGAGCGGAAACCGCGCGATCCTGGCGGGCCATCTGGGAAGACAGCGGTGCTGGAAGAGTCGGTAGTCCCCGCTGAGGAGCGGGCATAAATCACTTATCCGGGCGGAGGTTCTCCGTGAGTATCGGCACGGAGCAGAAAGAAATCCGTTCCGGAGAAAAGAGGCCTGGAAGAGTGTAATGGGCCGGAGGAGGAGAGGAATGGCGCCGAGGAAGATGTCCGCAGGGAGGAAATGAAATCCTCCTTGTTCCATGTGTGCCGTTCCCATTACTACGGGGAAATGATTTGGGCCCAGCACCACCGGGGTTCCTTTCTTTTTTTGGTAGGTACCCGGACCCCGTGAGAAGCACCAAGGATCCAGAAATGCTCTCACCGGGAGCCTTGCTCGGCATTAATTCACTTTTATTTCTCGCCTTCATGCATAGTAATGCCTGGGCCAGGGAGGTTAGGACGGTGGAATGGAATCAGTTTTTGACGCTGCTCAAGTGCGAGTCGGTTATCGATAAATCGGGGGTACAGTCAGTTTCAAGCACCTATTTGACCCGTTTTTTTCCCAAGTGCGATGGAGTCAGCGTTAGTGTTGAATAAATGGAAGCGTTTTGGGAACAGGGGGAGCTACACGGTGTTTCTGAACTAGCTAGGGCCACCTCGTTACTGAGATAATTGGCTTTAATCAGGGAGGATATATATCCTGGGATGTTTGCACGGTGAGTCGCTTCGACCTCTGGTTTCTCGGTGACTGGTTACAGCCTGCGGTGGGCTCGCAGTTCAAATTAAAACTGCATGCGCGATGCGTTTCACGTCTACAGTAAGTACGACTTATGCCTTACATTTGCAGCTCGTTTTCTAGGTAACAAAGGGTCGACGACCAACCACCACCTGGATATAGATCAAGCGACTACATATCAGGTGATTCTAACAAAAGAGTATACGATAGCCTCAGTTCATGTTGCCTGGTAACAACCTGTATTGAAAGTAGCTTTGACGAAACCGGGCTCATGTCATGTATACGTGTGTTCATATAGGCCTACTTATTTGCTGTTAGTATATGGACTCATAAGCACCGACTACAATTAACATTAAGTAGCTCCAAATGTTATGTTTCCGGCGATGGTTGGGAGCGCATTGTTTCTCCGTACACTGCAGATCGGCAGTCTTAGAATATTCATGAAGCTGCTACAATGCTCCAAATACGCTAGGGAAATTTTGCCTAAAACTCGACGCAGCCTTGCAAGACAAATGTTGGCAAGTACAGGTTTTTAAAGTAACAAACCAGCGGGTCGTGTAGGTATCCGGTCACGTAATGAATGCAAGGAACTTGGCGAAGTTGCCGATTCAGATATCTTCTAAATGCGGCGCAGTTATGGTAATTTGAATATCCAGTTAATGTATCCTATTAGAAAACAAGGTTCTTAACCCTCCCAAATTTTCGTTTTCCCATTCAATCTTTGCATATTTGGCCTATACCTCTCCTATAGGATTAGACTCCTTTGTTCTTCTTCATTTGGCTCCCACAGCGTATCAGACTGATTTGATTTAATCTGGAATAGTTTGCAGGATTTTTTTTTTTTTTTTTTGCATGATTTCCCCCCAGCCCGCATCCCCCCGGTTTGATCCAATTGCTCTCTGGCTGGTTTGTGTTGTAGCTGTGCCAGAGGGTAATTCCTAAACCATTTTATGGCAGAGCACTTTGTTTGCACAGCGGATTCCGCGTGCCCACTGCTGTAGTTGGTGTATTTGATGAGTCCTCTCGCTCTGACAACTTTGCATTATCCCGAAAATGCGTTTTGCAGTGTGCGGGACTAGAATTCATCGCAGGCTTTTCTTTCCACGGTGACGATTCGTTGCCTCCGGAACAAAAAGGGTGTTATTCGCTATTTTTTTGGCCAAATTGAGATAACGATTGTGCACTGAGGCATGGCTCTATTACAGGTCCAGCAAGGCGTGACATGTCCCATTTTATCGTAATGTATCCTACTTGCGGTCGTATATGTCAATGTATAGAAGATGAGCGTTCGGGTCAGATCTTGGGTGGCTATATATATATTTTTTCGTTTGATGGTCGCGGAAGGGCCCTTTGAGGAATGTCAACAAGGGTGGGGGAGTTTCTGGCTGGCATTATTGATGCCTTTCGGTTAGCGCCCTCCTCCCCTTTGCAATGTCAACAGAGGGCCCGGCAGGGCGTGTCCGCCTGGCCGGAATATTGACATAGCTCCGGGAATGGAGTTCCGGAGACGTATTAGAATGGCACGCGCTCCTTCATTTCCCGGAGGAAGATTCCCTGCTTCTACTGCCTGTGTTTGGACAAGCTTTCCCTTTGGTTTGTGTCCTCTTCCTTTCACCACCAAAAGAAAAGGATCACGTTTTCTGTGGGTTGGGATTTTTTTTTTTTTTTTTTTAAGGCGAGGGTGGTCTGCTGGCAAAGTGTTGTTCAACCCACCTACTTGAATGGGAAGAGAATTTATAGAGCAAACGACCAACTCGAGCCTGTTCTTGTCTGGCGCCCATTTTTCATGCGGTTCCCCGCATTCTAGTCGCGTTCGAATCATGCCCGAGGACCACTCGAGTATGATGCCTTGCTTCAGGGTTGGGTGGGATGGTGGATCACATTTGCGAATTGATGCCACCCTCTCTTTTTTTGGACAAGGATTGGTCGATCCCCGGCTAATGGCAAAATTTCTCCTGACGTGAACTTCCGACACACGTCGTGTGTGTGTCGTATATGCTAATGTCTGGTAGGGAGCACCATGTTTGTTGGAGGAAGGTTCGCGCTTGCTCTTTCCATCTTCCCCGGTTCCAGGGTGGGGGAAGGGGGGAGGCTAGAGGGGGACCTAAAAGGGGCGGGACAGGCAGAGACCAGGGCCAAACGACGTCGGGTGGGCATGTGCACCGGCGGGTTAAGGAATTGTGTGCGGTGTGCGCGAGTCATGTGACCCCGGGAGTGTGTGGCAGATTTGCGGTTATTGCAGGTTTAGTGCTCGAGGGTAAAAAAAAAAATTATTTTGATCGACATGTTTATTGATGTCGAGGGACATACCGCTCCAACATTGTGGTGGTCGCATATGGCTCATTAGTTCCCGGTTGTTTTTTTTGTGCCATACTCGAACCCGTTGTTGACTTGTGCGACAAACAGTGTGCGGTTAGGCAGGAATTTTTACATCGGTTTTTTTTTTTTTTTTGTAAAGTTAATCGACACGGTTTCTCCAATTCCCCACACCGAAATTGATGCTTGAGGGAGGGGGGAAAAACTGGGATGAGGGGATCGCTCTGGTGCGATGGGATCCAGCACTTTTGATGGCTTTTGTGGTCATCGCGTGACGAGTTAATTTTAGGAAATCCACACCCTATTTTCAGGCTAGATCGAACCAGGGAAGCGAGGTTTTTGTCCCTTGTTGAGGCCGCCTGTCCGGTGCCGCCAATATAAGGAAGTTTTCGTGGAGAGAAATCTTCCAGGGTGATTAATGTGGGGGGGCTCGATCTTCTCCTCCAGCCTCCCAACCCCCTCTTTCCCTTGTCCTGCCAGAGCGCTCCTGAGTGAAGAGTTCGGTTAGGAGAAGTAATGACTATGGGCAGCTCGGGAAAGAAAACGGATCGTTCGGTTCCGCACTGGAAACCCTGGAGCCGGCGGTTTTCTAAATTAAATACTGGGCTGGGTATTGTTTCATTAAACTCAGTTTTTTTCGGAGGGGGAAAGCGGATGAACGCATTACCGTCGGTGCTCAGAAGCCCACGAATGATGCATGTCACACCCTTCGCGTGTCGGTGGCAGCAGAGGGGAAATATCGGATGGGAACTGTAGCCGGGTGTTTTTGGAGGGCAGCTGCTGACCTCTGACCCCGACCAGAGTAGGGTAGTTGAGAGAGCACTCGGGCACTTTAAAAATTTTGTGTCAATATTTTCGGATAATTTTAGTGCCTCGAATGAGCCACTGGTGGAGGGTACATATCCGGAAATGTATAGGTAGGTAAGCCACGAGGGGGTCCGAGGGTGGGCCGAATTTTCCTTATCTAAATATTTGCGCAAGGTAAGTTGGCCCTGAGCCATACTGATTGCGGTAGAAAAGTCTGGAGCCCGTAGCATTTCCTCCGGAAAAACTGCAATTCTGCAAATATTTTTTGTGAAGGATTGGCCCAGTGATTTGCATTAAGGATTTGAGTAAGATTAGCAAAGTGTGCCGGATAGTCCCTGGCTCTCCACACCCAAAATCCGGCATGCGATCGTAACTAAGGCGATCGTTGCAGTGTAAATGAGGTTAGGTGCATGCTGGGGGCACCGCGCGTGTTCAAAATGGACCGTACAAGTGCGGCATGGGTACGTATGGATTCCTCGCGGTTTGGAGTAAGGTCTGGCCGTGACGCTAACGAGCCGCCTTCTCTGAAGTTGATGGCTACTTTGGGGACAGCAGAGGCTCCCCACCTGTGGCCCAGGCCCATCCTTTCGGACCCCATCGACCTGCCTGCCATGTCCGGTCCACTGCTTGCCATTAGCTGTTTTTGTAGGTGTACCAGGGAGGGAAGGTTGGATTGAATTATTGTTGCGGTGTATCGACCGGGGCAGTTTGGGAGCTGCAAGTGCGCTGGATGGTCTCTAATTGCGACTTGGGGGGGTTTCCAGGATCACATCTTCCTATCAGATTACACTCTCTGCCACCTACGGGGGGTTAGTTGGCCCCGAAATTGATTTCCGACAGACTTTAACCCCCCCCCCCCCCTCAGCTTCACTTCTCCCCTTCCCAAACTTGCGAATTGATTTCTAGCAAAGGGGGAGAACCTAACGCTGTATCGGTGTAATCATAGCTCCCCAATTTTCTCGTTTCCTGAACTTGGGGGACGCAATTAGTAGATTTGATTGCGACATTTTTTTTGTGTTTCAGTTGCGGTTTTGAACCAGCGAGAGAGCAAATTGGCAAGACACTGCCTAATTACAAATCGTAGTTTTATTTTTGGGCAATGCAGATCGATTGGGGAAGTCGGTAAATGGGGCTCAGACCACATTGGCGTGTTCCCGCCCCCTGCGTTTTTAGCACAACGTCCCCGTTGTTTAAATCAAGCCGAATTGACCGCTTTTAGTTAATTAGCCGGCGGATTTGGAGTAGCCCCCCCTGTAGGGTCACGTAGAACGCAATCGAAGCTGCGTGGTGGTGCGGCTGCCAGTCTTCCGTGCTGCCCGGCGGTTTATCTTGATCGTTGCAGCGGGTAGGAGGGAGTTGGGGGCAGGCGGAGGGCGGCAGGGAGGGCAGACGGACATGCGAGCCTCCAGAAGGAAGAAGGTGGCCATCGGATGGTACGCTAGCTAGGCCTAGGAAGACTGATTCAGGTGGTGGTGGTGAAGTGGTTGGAGGACGATGGGCTTTCACCGGTTTCCAGTGCGGCGGTTTCGTCGACTACGATTCTTCGGGAGGGCCAAGGTGTACCTGATGGTGCGGTGGCCGCTGCTGGTAGGTAGGATGGTGTGGGAACCACATGTCATTTGGTGGCGCTGGTTTTGGTACTCAGTTGAGAGGAGGAACCTTTTTTGTATACATGCCTGCGTCGAAAAGCTATGTCCGGAGGGCTGATGGCCAAACTGAGCGAGCCCTTTTTCGCCCCAAATGGATGGTGTGAGGGGACATCTAATGGCAGGAATTTGCACTTTGGCTCGTTGGACGCGTGACTGACTGCAGTTTACGGGTGTAAAAAAACTGATTGGGTACTAATCGGTCGTTTGGTAAGATGGCCCCCCCATTCCATTTCTGCGCGTCGAAAAAATAGGTCGATGGTGGGTAGCCAACATGTTTCGTCCAACCTCCTCAAAGGAAGAGCACGTCCGCATACATTCCGTTAGCACACAACAATGAGAGGAATGCCCAGGAAAATCCCAAGCTCGTGTCGCAATCTGATCGTTTCTTGCACTTACTCCACTCCGTACATTCCAGGGCTTGCTCCTCCAGGGGGGAAATGGGGGGTAGAGTGCAATTCATATCTGGCCAGCGGAGACTCGACACGTTCCATTAGTAAAATGCAGCTGCGGAGTGTGCGTGTCACGTGATGAATGTCCCCAGGGCCTGTTTCTTGCGTAACGGTCCAGAGGACGGCCCTTAAATTTGGGTACATCTCTGCCCTCGGTGAGGCAAAAGGGTTGTGCAACAGCATAAATCTGGAATATTTATCGGGGTGTCAGACAGAGGGATAAGTATACGGTGGCTCCGCCTTGTGGGAGGGGAAAATTTACACCCAAGATCGCGGAAGCGCATCGCGTGAAATACTGCGGGGTATTGTAATCCCAGAGTGTGGCCAGAGGACCACTGCAAGCTGGTGTACTATATTCGTTGTTATATCTGAGAGAGCGAATTGGTTGTAACAGGTGCACGAGACCATTGTTACAGCCGGGCTCTGTCACATTTTTTGGACCGTACATGTTGCGGTCGCAAGTGTGTTAATTTACATTCGTGATGAGGGGAAACATTGCTCCTGCGTGGTTATTGCGCTGTGCGGTTCTTTCCGTTGCGTAGACCGCAGGGGGTAGACAGCCATGCTATATGTCGTCAACCGCGAATTTATTTATGCCGACAAGGGGAAAACTTCTCATTAAGGACGATCAGTGCCTGTGGCTGAAAAATAAAAGCACAAGTCCCACCCTGAAGCAAATTCACTCAATATTTAATCACTTGCAGACTTTCTAATATCGGCTCCCTAAATGATATCGGAGCGCCGGAAAATTGCTGTAATTTTTTTTTTGTTCTCCCCCCCCTCTCGCCTGCTCTCCAATCCGCCTTTGGAATTTTCTCCATATCTGGTTTCCCCGTGAGTGAGTGACTATCACTTGAAGCCCCATCGATCCTGATCGGCGAGGAAGACCGAGGGAGGAATAATCGAGTTAGAGTCCTTCTCAGCCTTTGTCCCGCCCGTAGAGTTGGGGAGGGTAGGGAGGAAGAAGAAGGCGGCGGCGAAAAAAGAAATGAACGTCGGCACGCGCTCCTCCAAATGAGTCAGTCGGGGCTAGGGCTGGGGGATTCAAGGAAGCAACAACGCCTGCAGCTTATCTCCCAACAGGAAGGATCGCTACGAAATCCGAGACATGAATCGGAATTGCTGGGGAATTTTGGGGCTTTGGGAAGGGCTAACAAACGGAGAGAAGAGGCTATGAACTGAAGAAACATTTCCGCTCTGTAGCTCTCAATCAGGTTAATCCCAAACCAGGGGTGGGTGCTGGGAAAAACCGATATTTTGAGTACGATGTTGGTTTGCTGGTGTTTTTTTGGGGGGATGGGTGGGATGGGCGACCAACCGGTGCAGGTTTTCAAAGCTCATTGTACTTGTTGGATGGATTCCTTTGGGATGGTTCATAAATGGGCTCATCGGATGGGGGATCTGTGATGACATAATTGTACAGGGTGAGGTTGAAATGCGGGCATATTGAATGAACAAGTACGGAACAACTGGCTGCAGATCATGTCAGAGTTTGGCTGAGTTCCTAGAGCTCGAGGGGCGCTTTGAATTAATTCTAAATCTGATTTATTAGAGTTAAATAAAAGATGCGTGGTCAACGGGTGGAAAGACCATAAAAGAGGCAGTTCGGTGCTCTTTTTTTAAACTTCTTTTTGAATTATGGTGGCCCGTCAGAAAATACGTGAATGCGCAACTCTGCTGGTGAACACCTCAAATGGTGCCGATAACTGCCGAATAAGTATTTGCAGAAACTTTCAGAACGTTTTGGTTCAAAATGGCTTGAACAAGCTTGAACATTTGAAAGGACGCAAAGTTAGACAGCTGAATGCGTAGAAGTACGAATTTGCCCTTGGCATATTTTTGTTTCAGAGAACTGCACCGTGAAATTTTTAATGAGAGTTGGATATGGCTTTAGTCAGTCCAGGTGTATAACATATTGACAGTAGTTTTGCTACATATGCATAAACCAGAGGCTTCTAGTACTGTAAGCCAGGATTTTTTAAAGCCTTTATGCCATTGTGCAGTGTAGTGCTCTGGAGGCTGTTAGAAAGGGAATACCATATAGCGTCATAAATAATATTTTGCGAATGCTAAATGTTTTAAAATTCCCAAGCCCACATTTTTGTGGACTTAAAAGCATTTACTCTCCTAAGGCAGTTGATTCACGGTGCCGGTAGTTTTAAATTAAAAAACCCCTGAGGTATAAAAAGCCTGAGCATCTTTGGCAAAGGGAATGGGAATTTCGTACTTCAACGTTTTCCGGCCGAGTAAGTCCGCTTAATAATTTAAGTCACCTGCTAACAACATGTAGCCTGCTGGTTTTGTGTTAAAGCCTCGTGAGAATTTTTGGGCAATAATGTACAAGGTGTGTGAGTGCACACACCGCATACGTTCAATACAACAGCGCATGTGACTGAACAAAAAATTGTATGAACTTACCCGGACAGTACAGTACGTTCAACTAATTGCAGTCCGTTGCAAACAATTGCAGGGAAATGCTCTGAGAGACTTCGTAAACAGTTTGCACCTTGCGTTACTCACAAGTTTCGTGTAACAAGAGTAAAACCGTAAACAACCGGAGTTATGATTTGGCAAAGTTAGTAAAGGGCCAAGTCCACTTTCCTGTCGGCGTTTACAGAGAGTTTCTTGTGTATACAATGTGCATGTGCTATAATCCCCAAGAGTCGCGAATAGCCGAGTTGAAAGTTTTGTGCACACTGCATCGACCAAATTATACTGGCGAGTCTATCTCTGGGTTTCAGGTGCACAAGCCCAACTTTATAGGGAAGGCAGACAGTAATCTCGATCGTAAAACACTGCTTAAGCAGTATGCGAGAAAACACGCACATCAACGCTGAGCTCTTAAGCCATACAGGGTGTGCTATAAAGTTTCAACTGGGGGGTTGCGGAAAGTGGTGGGAGTACACATGCTGTTTGTGTGTGTCTTGTGTAGACCTACTTTCTGTCTAACATTTCTGCGATCTGCTATATCTATCACAAATTCTGTGTAACGTTATTGACGTAATGCAGAGCCTGTATAGTACAATGGGAAAATGTAAATTTTGCCAGCAGGCTATATGTTTCAGGGCAGGGTTGAAAGTTTGACAATTAGTTATTGCAGTATTTATGAATTACTGCTCTGTGCAGGTACCCCTGCAGCTGTTAGTACTGTACAGAGTTACTAGCGCACGTTGTTTAATCTGTTTCATACAATATTTATAGGATGGCAGCTTCCGATCGCGTTTAACGAGGTAGGTAATAAATAATGACAGTAGGTAATTGGAGGACTTGGGCGATATGGGAAACTACGCAAGTCCAAAATTGGGTGAAATTAGTTAAAGCTTCATTGGAAACCTCAGAGCACGCCTCAGGCCATGTCTCATCTCCGGATACATGTATCGCAACTTAATCATCACTTGACAAGCATGGGAATGAGCAAACACGAGCCATGTCATTTATAACGCCAAAAATGCCTCCAGCAATTAATTAGGTATTTTAATAATATTTGGCCGAAATCGTTAGTATTCTTTTACAAATACAGTGTATAAGAATGTGCCGCTGGGCTTTCGGTCGATTTTTTTTTGTCCGAGGCAGAAAGTCGCTAATGCAAAGCAGATTCCAAAAATGTACTGTAGCCTCATGCCCTTCCCCCCCCCCCCCCNCCCCCCCCCCCCCCCCCCCCCGCAACCTAATCCAGAAGTACCCCTCACAGTCCGTGAAAAGTCCTGTAATAATTCCGAGGCAGGATCCACACGGTTGACGACAGCAGGCCGAGGGGGGGTTCCAAAGGGGACAAAATGCACAGTACTGCTCCCCCAAATTTTTGGGAGAAGTTTTCTCCTTGAAATGAGTCCCTTCAGCACGCGCGACCTGCACGATTTTCACCCTGGCCCAAGTGGCAAAGGCTACGTATAGCACTTTGCGGGTGACATCTTGATACAAGAGGGGGAAAAGTAGTCTAAACAGGAGGGGCCTGCTGGGAAGACTTGGTGGTAAAATGGGTATGGAGCGGGGGTTGCAGTGGGGGCTGTCTGCGCCTGCTGTTGCCAACTCCTATAATTTCCTGCGGTCGGCGGCGGAATTTCATTAGGGCCTAAAGGGAAGCCCGATTAAAAGAGTCGCCAAAGCTGGGGAGTGGGCGGGGTGATTTACTTCCCACGGGATTATTGGGGTTGGGCCCTTCTAAGAAAATTATGATTACAGCCTCCCTTCACTCTCCTGTTTTCTAGCCTGCTGCACCTTTTTTTTTTTTTTAAAAGGAGTGTGCAAAAGCGCGAAATCTTCGGTACGTGCCTGGGTATCGATTCGAGGGACGTTAAATCCTATTACAGTCTTGGGCCGGAAATAATATCCTTCTTGCGCCGGTGATTAGTGAGACAGGGGTGGTGGGGAGGGTGCCTGCTACACATTCCGGAGCAACAACCCGCCATTGGAAATTCCACCCGACTCAATCCTCCGACTGCTCTTCCGGACGAATGACTCCTGACGACGGGACCTGAATAGGGAAATTAGGAGGCCTGGGTTTTTTTGTGTGTGTGTGTACAACCCTGCCATTTGGTGGGATTTTGGCAGGGCATAACCCATGCTGGTACGACCATGCATTACTATGCCCCTGTCGTTAAATCGCGGCTTTTAGTTTGAATAGTCCGCCCAAGTGGGGACATAAACGGACGGACGGAGACTTCCCCGAGGGAACTCCTTGGGACGGATATTATCACTCCTTTGCCACCGATGGTCTCCAGGGCGTGCCCCGCTACTGCACCTTTTACGACTCCAAGCCGGCGGGGGGTACGCATCCTCCATGCATGCCAAATCGGAGCAGGCCAGGTTCATTTCGGTGGAACATAAATCCGGAGCATGGACGTAAAAAATCCGGAGCAGGTGGAATCCGGGAGTAAAAAGACGTTCAAGTTGGCAGGTTGTTTGCAGTAGGAAGATCCGATTAATTCTGGGTTTAATCCGATCTTTCTTCCGGGACGCAAACGGATTAGCGAGCATAATTAAACAGCCGGACATTTAATTGAAGGCGTTAGGACGTTGCCAGCTCCCGGTACGTGTTGGTAAGACAGCATTGTCTCCTGCTTTTCAGATTGGATTTTGAGAGCAGAGGTGCGGAACGAGATCCGACACACCTGCCTGAGCTCGAATTTATTCCGGGCTAGGAAGTTTCAGGGGAATCTCTACTTTGCTCCTCATCCGTCCTCCGAAGTTAGCATGCAGAAGGGGCTAATTTGCTCGGGTAAATATGACACGCAGGGAAAATATAATTTCAGCGTCCCCTGCCGACGTGTGCCAGGAATGGAGGAGGAATCCGGGAGGTTATATACCATTGTTTCATTTTATTTTTCCCCGCCACTCCATTCCGGAGTTTTTTTTTTTTTTTTACAAACCGTGTTAGCTGGCGTGTCACGAGTTGAGCTAATCAGGATGACACTCTGGTCACTCGTACCGGGGCTAATCAGAAGGACTACTCGGACACTGTTGGTAGGCGACACCTTCAACCGGGCTAATCTGATGGATGACACTGGGTTTTCAGGCCAGTTCCGAAAGGGCTTAGTGGAATTGATTTCGCCTGTCCAACATTTAGCCTGACTTCCTTACCCGTGATCATTGGCAGGTCAGCACGTGGCTTCCGCTCATTGATGGCTTCTCTGATTACCCTCATTATGGGCATCTAATGACCAAGTGGCCAGAGGCTGTAACATTCAACATCCAAGGTTGCTGCCCCTTTCTTGCTTCTGCAAGGGATGGTCTGAGGGACCAGCATTAATACAGTATTTTGGCATGGCCAATTAAGGAAGGACCCCCCATCTGCATAATGGGCCGTAGGGGAGCTACCCTCCCTCTCTCTTTCAGCAAAAGCAGCCATTTCGTCTCGACCCGCCGGCTTTTCAGGTCTCCCGTGAAACGGGCAATTCGAATCCGAACCGATCCGCACGTTTTCAAATACAAGCCCTGGCCGTTAATTTCGTGTGTGTGGGACTGATAAATCAAACAAACACACATTAAACGGGAACGGGCGTGTCGGTGTGTAATGTGCACGTGGCCTCAACCCGCAGTTACTGTTGAAATGAGACATAATTTGGACAGTTTTGCAGGGGGGGGGAGGCTCTGAGGGATCTTCAGGACCAAGTTTAGGTCATTATCCGGTGAAGAGCCTAAGTCATTTACCCAAAATGCAGATGCAGCAGTGCTGAGCTCCGGTTTAATTAATCCAGACAATGGCTGAATCAGGCTCCGGTGTCTTGCGTCGTTATCTAGGGAAAGGCACTCTTCTTAACGATTTGTGTCACAAATTTCTGATCCGAAGAGTTACGGCCTGTTTGGTGAAATTGATTGTTACGAAGCGAACGGTTCTGTCTGACGTGCAGTTTATAATCGCTATAAAACCTACCTAAATCCGAAACCCAAAGATGGAAGCGGGATCGTAACCGTGTCTGTTTGATTTGTATCATTGACTGATGCCACCCTCGGAAATTTTGGGGTAGGATGGTCGGTTTTTTTAGGAAGTTCCGGTGAGAGCTTCTGCGCTGGAACTGTGGACTGGGGAGAAAAAGAAGAAAAAAAAACCCTCCCGAGGTAACCATGTCCTCCCGTTGGGAAGCGTAATCCGGGCTAATGAAACGGAAGAGGAGGCGAGAGGGTAATGGGCAATGGGATGGGCTTTTTGGGAATCACCGTTCGGGGAAATAACTGCCTGGGCTGGTCAGGATATTGAGCCGGAAAAGAGAGTCCAGGAGGTATTTGACACTTCACTGCTTCTCACTTGTCTGGTGGTAGATTGGGAGAGACTCACCCTCTTTTGGCACGGATTTTTATCGTCTTCTTCTTCTTTGCAGGGCAATGACAGCTGGCAAGATGATCAGGTGAGTTTACATATTTCTTGGATGGGGGCGTTGGGTGACGTAAGTATACAACACTCATTTACACAAAAAAAGGCGGCCGCAGGTATTTTCTTAGCTCTAATATACAGTAGTAATAACCCGCCAATTTATACGCCTAATTTGACATTCGCAAAACCTGCTATTAGCATAATGGGGATGCAGGTTGTTTGAAGGGAGTTTTCCGGTGCATAACTCTCCAACTAATGAGTGCGAATGTGCGTCGTAATTTAGAGCCTGTTTTGTTTGGAAAATTAAATTTGTAGGGGCACCAAAGCATGCGCGTGTCCACCTTTTCTTGTTATAACAATTGTGTTGGGCTCAATGTTGGGTGAAAATAGTGCGAGACCTTATTTTGGCAGCATAAAAGGTGCATAATAGTGTGAAGTTTCCAGGTCGATGCATGTTAATTTAAAGTAGACGTATGCCAACCATGACACCTTTGTAGCTGTTCTGCCAATTTTGTATCAAATTATTCAAAAAATAGCTCCAAGCCTATCCTGGGTTTTAGGCATCCCGGTACGCATGGGTGACATGTGTGAGGTCCTGGACAGTCAGGATGTATGTGCACTTCGCCATGCACTGTACCGAAGCGAACTTGGCTCATACATAATTAGTATAGCTGCGATGTGCAGATGTCAAAAGGAAACCGCCGAGGTGTTATTTTGCACCAGTTTCACGACTCGGCATTGCGAATGCAAAAATATTTACCAGCCCAAATCATTCAGGTGACGGCGCATTGTATGCAAATGACATTTTCAGGCACGAATTTTATATCAGAAAAAAATCCGTCCCCGGTGTTGACTGCTCCGTGTGCAAATGTATGCAAATGTCGCGCCAGAGAGAATGATTCCGTTAGTTCCCCCCAAAAAAGAGAGCCCCCATTATCCGAATGTTTTTGTTGGAAAAACAGCGATCAGGCGCATGCTCCTGATAGTCAGTTTTGTGGGTATATGTAAATTATGTGACACTAGAGACACCTTATGTAAAGAAAATCACTTGCTCCTGCCTTTTGTGTCATTTTCCTTTCCGTACAGTTATATTTCCCTGGCGACAGTATTTTCGGGGGAAAAAACTGGCAAACTGGTCCATAACTCCCTACAACAGTGGTGCTGGTTTTGAGTCGGTGAAGCAGCGCCTCTCGCACGTGAACGGGTCCGTATTCAAACTTTTTAATGAGCTCTAGGGAGTCTGCATTGCCAGCGTGAGGTGGAGGAGTTATTGTTTGAGGGGGACGAAAAAGGAGGTCTTCTCTCTCTCTCTCTCTCTCTCTCTCTCTCATATTATATATATTTTTTTTTGCAAGATGTGGCTGTTTCTTTGCTCCCGGATTCTGGGGAGCACTTCCATTCCTCCCGGATGAAGAAGAAGCCGTGGCGCACAAAAGCTGGAATCGATATTTATTTCACGTTTTGCGGAGCCAGGTGAGAGACGACGGAGCTGAGGGAGTTATTAAAAAGTCAATAAAGAAAAAAAAGGGACATGAATTTTTTAATGTTGCTATGGTAGGGTTTTCTTGCGGTGCCCAGGATAATCCGGGATAATGCTTACCGTGGGGGAAAGTCCTGGAGCCAGGCTTTTATTTATGCCCCTAGGCTCGTACATTACCCGGCGTGGCGGCTTGGAAAATTGGGCAGGTGCGGTGGTTACGGCTGGCAACTTTACGGGATTGGTCGCGGATATCCTCGGCCACGTGTTTCCATCCGGGTTTGTATGGGGGAGCTGTCCGCAAC
>KZ538598.1:20813-60093 GCA_000934665.2 Catajapyx aquilonaris
CCCCCCCCCCCCCCTACTCTCAGTTCGTCTTGTTTGTGTGGCTACCGGGGCAGTAAATGCGTGTTTTTTGCTGTTCTCAAGCGTACAGGGTGGATCGTAACAAATAAACAAAATGTCGCATTTTTTCTAGCGACGTAACTGTCTGTCCCTTCGTGATTTCGGGCGACTGGCTGCAACACCTGATGGGCTCACAGTTTCAATTACACTGTATGGTAACACTTTTTTGAATTAAAATAGATGGGCACGCGCGAATGGGTGCCGCACCTGCCAGACTACAGTGTAGCGTGTGTTGAAAGCCAATTATGTCGGTAGCGAACCGAATAATGCCGCTGGTGACCATACGGATTTGGCCTATAGAGGTATGACAGGTGCTAAATGTCACACTGGTGTGGAAATATAAGGCTCATTCTCAACAATTCTGAGGGGGCAAAATCAGGATCGTTTGCTGATGAAAGGCACGTGGGTTGGTCCAGATCCTTCGCAACACTAGAAGGGTCCACCTGTTTTCCAACCCTCAAGTTTAGCTCGTCTTGAGGTAAAGTTGGGTAGTATTCTCTCTTCGCTCCAGCACCCCATTGTTTTGGCAGGAATATGGCGGCTTCCAACTTGGGCTTCCTTCTCTCCTTCGGGCCCTTCCGTTGGCTGGTAATTGACGGGCAATCCCGCCAGAAGAAGAGTCAGGCGAGGGGCTTCTTTGTCTGGGTGGAAAATGGGCCAATAGTCTTGGGGAAAGCTCGTTAGGCTAATGGCAGCGTCAGCCCCTCGAGTCTAGAAACCCCTGTTTGGCTTCAGGTGTTCCTCTGCTTGGCCTTCCTTCTCTACCACCCATCTCTAGTTTCACGTCTCGCAAATCTCGCTCAATTATGCAGCTGCCATGGAGCTTTTCCATTTTGCAAATCGCTCCATCCGCTCTGATGATGGCGGCAACGCGGATGGAAACTTCCAAAAAATGATTCGCCCTCTGGCCTCGCCTTGTAGTAATGGAGGTCGGGGGCTCTTCAAACGATGCTGCGATTTTTTTTTTGTGCCCCGCCTCTCTCTAACCCACGCTCGGCTCTCTGGTCCTCATCACCGCTCCTATCGCTTCAGACTCCATGTTGATTGCGGAATTGGATTTGTGTCAAAGTGCCTAGGCTGCTTTTAAGCTAAGCGAGCAGTAAGCTAGTTTTGGTGATCACAGGACAGCTGTGACAGCTGATTGCTCGTTGCTTGGTTGTTGGCAACTCATTTTCGCAAGGAGATGAGTTCTAGTGCCTATATCAACCCCAAGGGCTGCAGCAACTATTGGAGTATTGGAAATGGTCGGTGCAAGAATGCAGGTAGAATCCCTCTTTCAGTCGGCTGTCGGCGGTGATGCAGAAAAATGAGATGGGGCACCAGGCAGATGGAAAAACTCGGCTGATAGATTGGAGCCTGGCTTTCTCCTGGGATGGGGAGGGATTTAACGCCCGGGGGAGGTCAGCTCCGGTCCTTTTCTGGCCCTCCGGATGAATCGGGAGGGATTTACTCCGGAGTGGTCCCCCCCCCCCCCTTTTTTTTCCGCCTCATATTTTCTAACCCCCCCCCCCCCCTCCGGCCATCTTGCGCCTGAATTTCACTCCGGAGCTGCTGCTGCTGCAGGATCGGGATCTTTGTTTATTCCTCCGACGCCATTTATTTCCCTCTGGTGCATGGCACCGCTCGGCGACTTTATTGCACCCTCTTCCGCTCTTAGTGGCAATTTTTGTCCGGGGTCTTCCCGCCTGCCGGATCCTTCCTCCGCACAAAAAAAAAACAACGGAAGGAATAGGGGGGCCGGAAAGAGTGATGGTATGGCATCTGCGAGTGTGCCTCCATTACGGGACTCCAGATTCCGCCTTTTCCATCCGGGTCGAATCATTCAGATTTTTCAGAAAACCGTTTGAAGTTTTTGCCACTATGTAGTTTTACAGGAAAAGCAATTTAGCATCATATTCTAGTACAACTTGTAGCAAAATTAATGATTTTTTTTTTCTAACAGTATAAGAGTGAAGATAACAATAAGTTTGGTAAGGAGACAGTCAGAGCCGGTTTCAATCCCGTTCCGGGTGCTGCTAGACGAAAATGGGGGCTGAGGCAGATGTGAGCTTAATAGAAATGTCACAACTAGACACTATTTCAATCTCGGGGCACCCTCCTAATCATCTCCGGCTGTAAACTTATCGCACGTCGCTACACTGCACTCGGTTCCTAGGAACAGAATAACGGCGTGCCATATATCTCTGGGAAAATGCCGGTCGGGGAAATAACTTGACCTGCGCTAGGAAATATTAAGGATCGTGAATCCTCATAAGTAGTGTTGTTAACCCGGGGCATTGTTGTCGGTGCAGACAAATAATTGAGAGGCATAACTTGGGAATGGCGCCTGTTAACAGTTTCCCTTATGACTTTTTTATCGCTGGGGCTGGAGGGCGTTGAGTGAGCCATGATATTATCCCAAGTTGTTTGTAACAAAGTTATGTCCAGTGTGTGGGTGTGGAACTTGGGAGATACCTTCAGTTGGGACCAAAGTTAGAGCTCTTTAAGCCCCTGTGACAGTAAACATGGTTTTTCGAAGCCCAGGAGGATGGGCATTAACTAGGTCGGATGGTTCAATAAATGGTCACTTTGAGCCCAGTTAAACTATGGGATAAAAGGAAAGTGCTGGGACGATGGAGAAATTGAGAGCGACTTGGCCATACCGTTGCACATGAGAGTGTCAGCACTTGTGATGATGGACAAAGTGTGAGCTGTGAACTCGTCAGAAACTCGGTTCTTCATTAGATGGGATTATATAGCTTAAGTGTGCCGCAGTGTTAAAAATATATATGTCGACTTTTCGCTACAGACTTAGAAGGAAAATAAGTAATAACCAAGCTAACATACTGCATTCTTCCCTTGACAGGCTCACACACCATTGCTGTCAGCATCTGACAAACATGTAAGTATTTGGTGCGTTACAAAATGGTAATTGTCAACTGACCACATTTTGCTTCCAGACCAATGGGGAAGAGGAGTGGGAGTATGAGGAGATTGTCCTGGAACGAGGTGGTGCAGGACTGGGCTTCAGCATTGCTGGTGGCACAGACAACCCACAGGGGCAAGGGGGCGATGACGCTGCCATATACATTACCAAACTCATCCCTGGTGGTGCAGCCGCAGCAGATGGTCGCCTGCGCGTCAATGACATCATCCTCAGAGTCAATGATCAGAGTGTGGTGGATGTCCCTCATGCAGTGGCAGTTGACGCCCTCAAGCGTGCTGGAAACACTGTCAGGCTGGTAAGTCCAGTGTGGGATGGTCACTAGTATTAGTCGTTTCTTAGCATGCAGACCACAGTTTAAATCCTGCAACCAAATAATATCTCAGTTGGCTACGTTGTTGAATGTTTGTTACGTTATTATTTGCAGGTGATGGTAAAGTATAAAATACAGTATGATATGTAGGATGGAAGCTTGGGGGCAGAAAATTGGTATGGTAAAACCTGTTTATAACATAATATGGATTCAGTAAGAACTTTTATGAAATTTTAGTATGGTCCTAGGGAGGTTTTCAGTTTTTTTTGTTGCATATACTGCACTGGAAACTCTTTCAGCATGAAATGTAGGCAGAACATAGCAACTCCAGTGTAAACAAGTTTTAATGCAATAATATTAGTATTCCATGTAAATTGCATGTTGCTAACTGTATTTGCCCGCAACAAAAATAAACTTGAAATTAAAAATCGATTGAAATTAAAGCACTGTAAGTTTACAAAGAATTATGCAAACGTGACTCAGTAAATTTTTACCAAAACTAGATGCAACATATTGCAAGTACCGAGGATTCAGAAAGCGATAGAAACAATGTTTACGTAATGTCACTAAAATGAAAACTCAGGGTCATTGCTGACACCATATCTTTTCCTGCAGCATGTGCGGAGGCACAGACATGCTGGGAGTATGCGAGTGGTGGAGATTGAACTGGCCAAGGGCAACAAGGGTTTGGGATTCAGCATTGCTGGTGGGATAGGGAACCAGCACATCCCTGGTGACAATGGAATCTATGTGACCAAGATCATGGATGGAGGTGCAGCACAGATTGATGGGCGCCTGGCTGTTGGTGACAAGCTCGTTGCAGTCAGGAATGCCCCTGTGAGTAGCCTGCCATCTCTTACTCCTCTATTGCTGATAAAAAATGGGCCTTATCTTCTGGTAGCATTGCTATAGATCAGTTTTTTCATGGCTCATGGCAAAACTAAATTTCCTGCTTCCGACATAAAACGAGGAGATATCCTCTTGTGGCCATTAATTTTGTGGAAAAAAATAGAGCAAGAGCAGATAGTAGTGGACTAATGGTAATAGTCAAGGGTTGTATGGGCAAAAATAGGATTGTAGTATCAGCCATTCGCTGCAATCCTCTTGTGATTGATGACATTGATAAGCGCACTCACCGCCATGACAAATCTGGACTAATTTGGACACAATGCCCATGCATCAGTGTGAGTGACAGATGAAAGAGATGCCGAGCCACAGGCAGGAACACATATATTTTAGTGGTGTAGCCCTATAGGGGTTTGTTTACCAAAGCTGACTCGAACTGAGAGAATCAACTAACTCTATGTGCTTGAGCTCCAGGGTGGTGAGAAAAACCTGGAGAACGTAACGCATGAAGAGGCTGTCGCAACCCTGAAGGCAACACACGAGAGAGTTGTGCTTCTGGTGGCCAAACCAGAACCTGGATTCAGCCCAGAGAACTTGACATCAGCACCTCCACCTCTCCCAGACCGCATCTCGCCACCACCACCCCAGCCAAGTAAGCGCTTGCTTTGTGAAGTAATTTGCACGCGTCACACTTGATGCCATGTGGTTCTAAGTCACCAAATTGGTGTCACTTGCACTTTTTCCAGGCTCTGTAGTAGAAACCTTGCCACCACCTGCAGCACCATACACTGAGCCTCTGTCGTCCTCAACTCTGGCCCTGCAAGCATCCACGCCCAGGGCAGTCAGCGAGGAAGACATTGCACGGTAAGTGCTATTGTTTGCTCCTCTGCGGAGTGATGATTCATTCTGCAAGTTACCCCATCCCGAAGTAAAGTGCACGACAACATTTTGCGGCCAACAGCACATTCCGTCACAATGCAAGCTCGTTGGAAATTTTTCCCATTTACTGTTCTCGGCCGGTGAGGTGACTCAAACTTTCCACTCTGCGGTGTAGCAGAGTTTGAATAGGGACAATCTTGCCATCTTGTGGCCAGGTTGGACTTCACCAACCGGTACTAGCATGCACTCCCACCCTCTAGTGAGGGATGTAATATATTGATTTATCCCGGAGCAGCCTTAAGCAGAGCCCCACACTGCAGCCCGAAGCAGGAGTGGAAGCCAACAAAAAGCTCGAGTCGAAAGTCATTAGGGAGAATGTTGGTATGCTGTCGTTACAAGTCCCCTTTGTCACTTTCCAACTCGATTGCTATTCCTTTTTTCTTTTTTCCCCCCCTATTGGCACAGGAAAGCCATTCAGTTGGGGGTTACGGATGAGGCCTTATAACGTCCTTTGCATTTCTGGAGAATGGCTTGACCTCTGATGATCTATGTACCTGTCAGGCCGCTGGGTGTGGCTTCCTCACTTCCCTTGGCAACAACCCAAACATTGTGCTTGAGAAGAAGGAGGAGGATAAAAAAGCAGATTCCGCTTTCCTGTAGTCCAGAATTAATCACATAGCCCTTGAGGGGGTGTTGGAGCCGGACGACCTTCATCCATCCATTCATGTCGACCCATAATTAACCAATTGACTTGCCATTTTTTTTATGTGGAAAAAGAAGTGTTCCGAGCTAATGATGGAAAAACTTTTGAGGGCCACAACTTTACACACACACATGCTGGCCCCAGCATATGTGAAGGTCACCTTCACCCCCCTCTGAAACCAGCGCAAACGTACGCCTCCCCTATGGATGTCGAATGTTGATAATCTAAACATAGTTTCAATGGATGTCAGCTTCGGAATCTGTTTAACGGAGAATCGATATCCCAGGACTTAATCCCAGGACTTAATACTCGCATTTCTGGCGATTTACATGGAATCCCCTCCTGCCCTAATTTCCTGGTCGATGTAATCAATCAATGCTTTGCAAGTGGCTTCCTGTGCGAAGGGTGCTGAATTCAGGAGCTTGAAGGACACAATCGGTCGTGGACATGGGCACCCCCTCCTTCTGATAAATTATTAGCCGGTTCCCTTTCGTAACTTGTGGACAACGGGCTCTTGACGTCACTCCAGCAATGAATATAATAATGGAACATGTTATTCGTGTCATGGGGCACGCCCATTGGGAGCAGTCTATAAATGTGAACCGCCGAATATTATTTTGCTGGCTTCCTGGAACATTTTTCCCCCCGACATGTGTCTCCCATAATGGCCCCCGATTTTCACACCGAGGTCAGAATTAATCTGGCAAAAAAGAAGCGCATGATCGGAGGCATTGTGCCGCATACTCTCATCTAAAACGCACCTCTTAACAAGCCCCTGCCGCGGTTAATTAGTCCGGAAATGAGGCTTTTCAGACCAGGCGACGAGCCCAGATTGCGGCTTCCCACACCCACTACCCGGAGAAAATGGGGCAGAAGTGGAGGATTTTCGACATGGGACCTTTTTTTTTTAAGGTTTTAGGAGCCAGAACCCCCCATCGCGGGAGTGTGGAGTTGGCGCAGTCTGGCCTTGTAATTCGGCGAAACTGGGGGAGGTTTGGTCCGTGGGTGGGNNNGGGGGGGGGGGGGGGGGGGGGGAATCAATAGCCCAAGGAGGTAGGGGACGAGGCTTGGAAACGGATGTGGGGAAATGCGATTGATATCGGGAGTAAAAAATTGAAGGGGAGGGACAAGTTAGGACCAGGAAATTGGTTTTTTTGGCAAATGACCGGGCGGGTGGAACAATATGGCCAGGTCGCGTGTTTCTGGCACGTTTTGAATCCGGCTCCAGCCTGGTACGGCCTGCCTGTGAGAGACTCCGGTACGCAACGTGTGGGATGAGTCGCGTAATGACAGCACCTTTTGGGTCGCGGTCCATGGTTTGCGCGCGCAGTTGGGCGCCCAGATTGGGACGTCGCAGCAGCCGCCCCCTCCGCAACTCGACACTCGGAGAAGAGGGCTGCTGCAGTGTTGGTTGGTGCGTGTCGGCCATGTTTCGAGACTTGCCCAGGATACAGTGTAGGTGGTTGTCTGCCCTCATTACCGGTTTTATTAGGCTTGACTCGGAGCCAAGTCATACACGGAGTATAAACACGCGGGGGGGTTTGGCGGGTGTCCAACGTGCTGCTTCTTTAGTCATGGGATGCAAGGAGGGTTCGGGTGGGTGGGGGGGACCGGCCACGTGGGATTGTATCGCGTGCCAAGGTGCTAAGGGTTTTTGGTGCAGTGCAGAGAGAGACGTCCGATCCTCCCACCCAAGAGCCAAGAGCGATGGTAATCGGCGGATCGAAACCGGCTGAATGATTCAGGACCGTTACTGTACAAGTACAATGCCTGCTGTCAAAATTAAGATGGGCGACTGTCCACTGGGGGACTATCCACTGTCCACTCAATACCTGCTGGATATGAATACAGCATGCGGCATTTATGAATAGTGCAGTGGCTATATTCTGGTATCGCCCATACCTGGCCTAGTCGGACATGACCTGGCTGGAGGAGAGGAGAGAATACAAGGGCAAGGGGCTACTCGGGAGGAGAGACGTGGGGGCTAGTCTGTCCGGAGGGGCCGGCCCTGGTCGGGCTTGGGCCAGGCTGGTGTGGAAGAGCAGGCAGAAGCCTATAAGCAGGCGAGTACATTCCTTATCGAGATTTCAATCGGCGAGGAATGCGGGCGCCGTAAGAGAACGAGAAGAAGATTGGAATTCCATACCAGCACCCCCCAATGTCTGCTAATGCCATTGGGGACCAGACTCCTCCATCATCATCATCATCCCCCAATAAAGGCGGACCACATCAGCTCGGATGCTAAATCGGTGTTTGCTGATCGGTTCTGTCGAAACAATCCTCTGGTGACGTGACCTTTGTGGGGACGCGTGTGCACCGCGGTTTCCCCGGGACCTACATGATGCATGCACATTGAACGCCAGCAAATATTTGCGTGTTGACACGGATCCCCCTTTTGCCTGAACATTCCAAGGAGACTGAATCAAGAGGGGCCGGAGGATCGATCCCTGGGATGCTGCGCTTTGTGGAGGGGATTCGGTCCCCCTGTAATCCTTTGCATTAATAATTAGCCGCGCCGGACGGAATTAAGTCTCGGCGGGGGCACATATACACGGTGTTTATTACGGGCAGGGCTTATCGACCCGGAGGTTGTGTGTGGGGGATAGCACTATTTTTACATAGACTTGAGGGATGTTGGTCAAGGCATGCAGCCTTCGCCTTGAGCACCGGGTAATTGGTAGGTTGTGTTTGGATCGATTCGAGGGGCGGTTGGTGGGGTTGGAAAAGCAATTTTTGGTCACAGGCGGTTAGTCGTGCAGCGGGCGGAGGAAGGGCCGGGTGTGTGCCGGCAGGATGCGGAGGAGGAAGGTCAGGGGCACTGTTGCTGGTGGTGGTGGTGGCCCAGGTCGGGGTTGCTCCCATGAGGAAGAGGAGGCGCTGTCTTGACCTCCAGATGCACAGGCGGCCATGCAGGGTTACGCCTTCGCAGACAGCCAGCCTGTTGGACCGGACCAGGTCAGGGGTTGTTGCGTAACAGCGGGGACACTTGCTATTGTTCCACCAGGAAGTGCAAAACAAGCTAATAAAAGCTTGGAATGGGTTTTGATAAGAGGTGCGGGAAGCTGGCGGCGTGTACACTACAGCTAGGAGGCTCTGATCGATCAGAGAGAGAGAGAGAGAGAGGCTCAAAGCTCCAGGAGGTGTGTTCCGGGCAAATGTACTTGGCCCGGAGTTAATCTGGCGCCGTCCGGGACAGCAATCTGCTACCAGGCACTCGTTCAGAGTCAATTTACTGCCCACGCACCTACCACTTGCCTCCCACCCCCTGGGTCCTAATTACAGCCCAGTGGACTTTCCAATCACACTGGGATAACTAGGTTTTTCTTCCTGTTTGCCACTGGGGGATGTCATTTGCGTAGAGGCAAAAAGCTGGCCGGGATTGCCCAAGGCCGGATGTGTAATCCAAGACTAAGGTTTTATCTGGGTGTGTTATAATGAGCCACATTGTGCACAAAATGTAACGTAATAAGCCCCCTGCCTTGTGGCAATGCGCAATGATGGTCCCGATTGTCTGTTGCAGGGAGCCACGGACGGTGGTGTTGAACAAGGGCTCGTCTGGGCTCGGGTTTAACATTGTGGGTGGCGAGGATGGCGAGGGGATATTCATATCCTTCATACTGGCTGGGGGTCCAGCTGACCTCAGCGGCGAGCTGCGAAGAGGCGACCAGATCTTGTCAGTCAACAACGTCGACCTGCACACGGCCACGCACGAGGAGGCAGCCCAGGCACTGAAGGCAAGTACCGTGAGTCTCGCCCGAATTTTGGTGTATGTGATTGTTCCCTATCTCCGACCCCTTTGACCTGCATTCTGAAACTTCCGCAGGGTGCGGGGCAAACTGTGACCATCGTTGCCCAGTACAAACCAGAGGAATACAACCGGTTCGAGGCCAAGATCCACGACTTGAAGCAGCAGATTATGTCTGGCAGCCTCATGCGTACTTCGCAGAAGAGGTCGCTTTATGTCAGGTGCGGTAATGAGCCTTGAAAAAATGGGCGAGAGAGAGAGAAAAAAAAAAGAGTTGCGTGCCGACATGTAGAGACTAAGACATCCCTTGCCCTCCACAACCACCACAACCCCCCCCTTACTACCCTACTCACCTTTCTTTTCGGAACATTAACATTTTGCCACCCCGGGCTTTTATGTGTAAGTAGACCAGAACTCCTACTAGCGAGTTTAGTATGTGTACTTTGAGGAAAGGAGGAAAAATAAAGGAGATAGCCATCTGTGGTAATGGGAAAGCGAATGATAGCAAGCTGCATGAGTCTAACAAAAAAAAAAAAAAAGAGAAACCGAATGGATATACCGTAGACATCACATCATAGGTGTTGCCTTCGTTTCCTTCTTTTTCCCTGTGTTTTCCGAATCCAGTGCGAATCTGAGCAGTGTAAAGTGCAGTGAAGAATAAAACGGATTAACATTTACACCAGAATGTGTGGAGATTATTCCTGCACAGCAGCTCAACACAAATGGAAAAGAAGAAGGTTGTATCTTTACTCATATGTGTATACTTAGGCTACTTGGGGCAAAGGGAGGGGTTTGTATGTTTCAAATAACAATAAACCCGTATGCTGCAAAAAAATACCCGTATGCTAATGAACCTCTCATGCTAACAAGTCCTTGTATGCCATCTTGTACCAGTAGATGAGAGTTTAGTTCCACAGTTTTTTAAGTTTATTTTAATTTTTAGAGGTTTTATTATTATTTTTTTGTAAGCATGGTCATTTTGGGGGTCCTGAAACTGAGATTGGATTCATCGCAGGGCCTTGTTTGAGTACGACCCGAACAAGGATGATGGCCTGCCCTCTCGTGGGCTGCCCTTCCGTTACGGGGACATCCTCCATGTGACCAATGCCAGTGACGACGAATGGTGGCAGGCCAGGAGGGTGCTGCCATCTGGCGAAGAGGAGGGGATTGGAATTGTGCCATCCAAGAAGAGGTGGGAGAGGAAGCAGAGAGCACGAGACCGCACAGTCAAGTTCCAGGGAAAGAATAGCGCCGTGGACAAGGTAAAGTCCACGCGTTCCATGGAGCGCATGCATGAGCGTAGAGGGCTAGTGGCTTTTTTTTAAACCCCCGTGATTTCTGGCCACACTCTTCCAACAGCAGTCCACTCTGGAACGCAAGAAGAAGAACTTCTCCTTCAGTCGGCGGTTCCCCTTTATGAAGAGCAAGGACGACAAGAGTGAGGATGGCTCCGATCAAGAACGTGAGTACGCAATATCCCAACAGTGGACAGTTAGGGACTTTTATTGACATGCATCCTAGTGAGACTGCTACCAGATTAAAGACATGCAAGGGGGTGCAACTAGTTCATGTTTGCATGTGAATTTGTGCCTTATAATTTAGTATCCAAGTCAGCACTAGTCCACATGCAAATTACCAGTTGCACCTTTTATTTGCCCAGCAGTAATGCAAAGCATGCCATACAAAGTTCTAAACAATGAAAGGAAACAAAGAGCAGTTAAAGTGGATACAAAGCTAGTCACACTAATCGTAAGGCATGGCATGTTGCATGGTTGTTGCATATGGAATGACTCTTGCATGCCCCTCTGCATTGAAACAAAAATCAATGTAAGCTCTTCAGGTATACCCTGAGAGAGAGAGCTGATGTTGCATGCGACTTTTGGCCCCTGCTTGACGTTGATATTTGATCCTCCTCTTCTCTCCGATCTTGTAGACTCAGCCACTACCCCTACCGATGGTGACACGGCTAGCCTGCGTGAGTATGCCCCTTGAATGCTCTCTGTCTTATGACACAATGTGTACCTTGCCTTCTTGTACAGTTCAAGGGAAAAGGGTTGACGGGACCTGCATTGCCTTGACCATCTCTTTTGCGTCCTATCCGGTCTCAAAATGAGTGTTGCTTTGAAAGTGTCTGTGTTTGGTGTCTTGATTGCCAGCTGGACGATTGTCGGACAGTCCAGTCATTCAAAATAATCCTGCTCTGAAAGGCAGCCAATGTTTGTGTGCTAATGAAATGATTGCACGAGTGTGAGATTGTCAGGGACGTCAACTTGGGGGACATTGTTTGCCCCAAAGTAATAACTGGCTGGTAGCAGACACACTAAACTAACGAAAGAGAGAGAAAATAAATACTTCATGTCCTTTCTCTATTGTCAAACCCCCTCCTGCTTGTGCCAACAACTCACAATGTTGTTCCGTTTGCAGCCTTCATGCTCTGTTACACACAGGATGATGTACACCAAGAAGGTAGAGGCATCATCTTTAAATCTTTCCTCGGTCCTTTATCTCAGATGTTGCTCTTCATAAACCACTTCCGTGCTCAGTATCCTGGGTTAGGACAGGATGGAAAATGTGCAGGAAAGAGCCTGATTATATAGCAACAGTTGTATTGCTCCTGCAAATTTTCCATCCAATTCCGAGGATTTTCCAATGTGTCTTTTGCATGATTGTCATGGCTTATGAGCTTTTGAGCCGGAACTTCGAGTAATTGCAAATTTCATTCATTTAGCTGGTGAAGAACAGGTGTTGTCATACGAGCCTGTCCAACAGCTTCAAATCACCTACACCCGCCCAGTTATCATCCTGGGACCTTTGAAAGACAGGGTGAACGATGACCTTATTTCAGAGTACCCCGAAAAGTTTGGCAGCTGTGTTCCACGTGAGTTCCTGCTGTCCAATGCATTTCATGTGCCTCCCTCTAACTGGGAACTAATTTGACTGTTCGATGTCACAGACACAACCCGTCCTCAGCGAGAATATGAAGTTGACGCTCGTGACTATCATTTTGTGGCCTCGAGAGAACAGATGGAGAGGGACATTCAGAACCACCTCTTTATAGAGGCAGGGCAGTACAATGACAACCTCTATGGTACGTCTGTCGCCTCTGTCAGGGAAGTAGCTGAAAAGGTAATGCCAACAATTCCATTGTGGATCTTCTCCAGGAACACCAAATTAACACTGACCATTTTCAGGGCAAGCACTGCATCCTGGATGTTAGTGGGAATGCAATCAAGAGGCTTCAGGTAGCCCAGCTCTACCCCGTTGCCATTTTCATCAAGCCAAAATCTGTTGATGCCATCTTGTAAGTTATTAGGCAGTATAATTTATTTAAATGTTACCAATGTGGCTGTATGTAATTTCATACCATATCCTTTCACCCTCACAGAGAAATGAACAAACGCATGACTGAGGATCAAAGTAAGAAGACTTTTGAGAGAGCCATCAAAATGGAGCAGGAGTTTGGAGAATATTTTACAGGTCAGTGGCTTATTTAGGGATAGGTAGGTATGTTTACATGGCCCGGAAATTCTTGGGAATTTGCCTGGAAGTTTTGGTCCCCTGGGGGACATTCCTACTTGTTTGCATACATTCTGGTCAATTATACAAACATTTGCTCTAACACCAACAGAATAGTGTAGTATTGTTTGTGGTTTAGAACAGCCCTCTCAAGCAAATGAAATGTCGCCTGGACATGGAGACCTGCTGGGAATTTAACACTAGTCTCTTCATTCGCCTATGTAACACGTCATGGACACACCTGAGAGACAGGCTAATTTGGAAGCTTTGTACCAGGATTGGATAAGATACCCACCTGGCTCATTCCCATTGGCTGATGTGTTCACATCATTCTCATAGCCAGATAGCCACAATTGCTTTGGCTCTTCACAACAAACAAACAGGCTATTTCTCTGCAAACATTCCAGAACAATTGAATAGCCCGATAGAAAATAGCAATTTGTAAACTATTTTAGGTACATGCGCAGAAGTAAAGTAAATAAGCCTGAAATTGCCATGGCATCCGTTCCTGGGATTTTCACTGCGATAGGACCTATGGGCAAAGCAGGGGTCCGAAAATTTCACTTTCGAGTTTGGCCCTGGTTCTCCATGCCATCCTATGATGTGATTTTCACTCTGATACGACAAGTTGGTGAAGCAGGACATGGTACTAAACTTGTACGTTGGAGTCCAGCCCTTGTTCTATTGGGAAAGTAGATAGGATATTTTTGGATGCATGGAATAATGCGACAGGTGAATATACAGACTACAATCATGAATCCATTTTGTTCTATGGCATTACATTGTACTCCTGATTATCTGGGTGCGGATTATCTGCGCATGGCTAAAACAAAGCAAAGTCCAGAAAAATTGCAATTTTTGTCGCAAACAAAGAAATATAACAGAATTTTTCCAACCAACGTCCAACCGTCCAATGTCAAAAGTCTTTACAGATTTCTTTCTGAGGATGCCAAACACGACCTCAATCAGCTACACCAAATCGAGTCTTTCGATAGTGATATCCCTGAGAACTGAGAGTAAAATAAAAATATGTTAGGCACATTCCATTGTACAGTACGTGATTGTTATTTCTGCCTGATCATTATTCCATGAACTCGAGAAATATCCTATCTACTTTCCCAATAGAACAAGGGCCAGACTCTAAAATACAAGTTTCGTGCCCATTTCAAATTCCATTGCATCAAATTTTACTGCCTTTGCAAGATTAATTCAAACTTAACACTGACAAGGTGGATATGGACATGCAGGCCAGATATTTTTGCCTATGATGTCACCGTTGATAAAGCTTATTGGACCTTCCAATATGAGCTGTGAGTTTTTTCCTAATGTGTATAATGCACACTCTAAGCCGAAAGGTGAATAAGGACATGGGTAGGTATATTTCTGAAAACATGAAGTATATTTGAAATTTCGACTGAAGAAGATAAGTGTAGCTTAACTAGAGAGAATGCTAACATACCTTGCTTAGTTAATTAATGCAGCTTTGAATAGCACAAATCTCACAGAATTTCTCAACCTTTGCTGTAGCGTTTCAAATAGTCTGGAGTTCGGAACAATTTTGTGGGGTAAAGTGTGACATTCAAAAAACCTCTGTTGCTATTCTGCTAAACATCACATCCTGCGGGCAGCATGTCTTCATTGTCATCAAGCAGTACAGTGTGTAAATTAATGACCAGAAGGGATTATTATTATGGGCATACCTGCCAGGGATCCCGTGATATACAATCAATGACTCGAATTGTCGCCTGGAGACTGCCTGGAAGCGCACATTTCCAATGCTATTTATGCAAGCAATTTCAGAATATCCTCAGGTGACTGTTCACATCTCATATTGGATAAGTGACATTGCACTGTGTGATGTGGATTCAGGCAGTAGTAAACCTCAACAGGGCAATAACTATAGTACGTTGCTATTGATCAATTTACAAAATTTAAATTTCCAATGGATCGCAATATGTTCATTGGTAGGTGGTGAGCAAGCTCGCGTCAGTAGTAAAGTAACTTACTAAATAATAATAATATGCACTAACTTGAGAACCCCAGAGATTAATCAAACTCATCCTTTCAGCATTTGTTAAGAACCTGCCTTGGCTGAAATGCTTTCCAACCTTTTCAGAGGGTCCAGCGACAGCAAATAACTTTCTTTTCTGACAAGTTTTCTTTCTCCTCCTGACAGCTATTGTGCAAGGTGACACCCCAGAGGAGATTTATGAGAAGGTGAAGGAGGTGATCAAAGAACAGGCAGGGCCATCTATCTGGGTGCCATGCAAGGACAAGCTGTGAAAGCCTTCACAATAGCCAATCCAAGATAGAAAACAATGCCACCCACCCCTTGTCCCAAAGTGAGAAGAGGAATGGGAAAATAATCGAGAAAAAAAATATATATGTTGGCAGGGGGGAAAGTGCAGCTCCGGAGGTGCAGAAATGGGACTGGATAAAATATGTCTCCTCGGCAGCACTTGGGATCAGTTACTCAGTGAGTAATAAGTGAGGGGTTAGTTTGTCATGAGGTGGTGGGAAGGGGACTTTATACATGCAAAACGGGAGGAAATATCGATGTCATGGACGTACTTCTTTTGTTGTGGATTTGGACACGACAACAAAAAAGCACACCCTTCCCGAACGGGAAGTTTTAAAGGGTAGTGGCGGATAGTTTTAGCGGGTTTTAGGCCCCCTTCCCCATCTGAACTTTTCTCCTGCCTTTTTACTTTGCCCTTTGACCTTTTTCTCAAAGAAAAAAAATAATCATCCTGCTACACTGTCTACCCCATTTCCCTTGAGGCAGTTACCTCTCAAAATCCATACCTGTACTTATCCACACCAAAAAAAAATAGGCCACATTTCCCACTTTGTCCCCCTCTGGCTGTGCTGCTAAGAGCGCAACATACTTTTTATGCTTTTTGCAAAGGAAATTTGTTGGTTTAGAATCTGTGTTGGGTGAAATTGCTGCTTGGAGACAAAGGATCCCAGTGCCCGTGGATTTCCCCGTATATTTTTACTCCCCTGGCATTACTTTTCTGGAGGCGTGTTCATTCTTGAAGTGTTTTATTATTGCAGATGTTTTTTAATGTAAAAGAAGAGGCAATGAGCTGACACTGGCAACAATGTCAGCAGTATTTTGTGTAGTATTGTCACAACGTGCAGCTATTTGCTAAATTTCTTTCCGGGTAAGACGGTCTCGCCCTCTCTCATTTTTAAATAAGTAAACCAACATTTTACTGCCCATCCTTTTTAAGTTGCAATGACATGGTTTGGAAGGTTACAGTCACGTTTCAAGATATGTATTTTTGTAAGGAAGGTGAACGCTGGCAGGATAGTTTACCTCATCTGTTTTATTTGATATGGATTGGTGACTTTGTAACCAAACAGATCTGCTACGAGAACAAAGCCGAGCAAATCGGGCAGCGATTAAGTCTCTTTATAAATGCAAAGATACGCGTATATTGCTGGCCCTAGATTGGAATGAACTGTGCCTTCATTCCATTGTAATTTCCACACACTTTACACTATCACACATACACACATATACACATCTTATCTGTTGGCCCTCGTGCTAAGTATTTCATCAGCGTTATATCTACCAAGTATGTACTGTACAGTACGTTATGTGATAGGAGAGAGGCACATGTGTTGAAAAAGAGGGAATTTTCTTTTTGATGGTTACATTTGTCTACATCATGAGAGTCTATGTGCTAGGAAGTTGGGAACTCTGGTGTTGCTTTGTTTGCTTTTTTCCTTTTCTTTTTGAGTTGTACCTTTTTAATGTTAGCAAAGGAAAAACCTTCCCCCAAAATTTGGCTTTTCCTGGTAAGAGTGAAGTGTGACAGTGGAAAAAAAAAAATCACTGATGGCAGCTTTTGTTAAAGCAAAAGAATTTTTTATCATCCCCTGGGTTTTAGGAATGAACTGTTTCTTGTTGTTTGCGCGCATTTTTTACAAAAAAAAAAGTAATTCAAAAAAGCATTGCCCTTCTGTCCCCAGCCCAGTCCCTTATGCCGCATTATTTTTCTTCCATTCTACGTGGTTGGATGACCTCCGTGGAGGATGGGGGTTGGGGGGTGAGGGGGGAAACATGACCACGCATGTTGTAATATCAATGCCCCAACTTTTATAGCCTCCTAAAAGAGATTAAAAGAGGAAATAAAACAATCATCACTCCACACAAAATCACGGAGCTCAAAAGTTTTGAGTGTGAAGTCGATAGTTTTTTCCCATGTGAAAATTCTTTAATATGCATAAAATCACTTGAAAAAACAAAGAGAAAACTCGCTATTCCCTATAGAATCCTTTCTCTTCATTGCTGTGGAACTCTTGTAAATCATTCAAGTGTAAATAAAAGTTATGCATGTTTCAGGGGGTCATTTTTGTGCCGGTTAGGTATTTTTGCTAGTTAAAATGGGGCTCATTGCATAATATGTATGATTGAATATGCTGGATGAAAAGGTCGAGTTATGGGATGAGTTATTTTAACTACTTGAGTGCGCGTGATCCAAAGTGGATGACAGTGCAAGCCAGCATAAATTTAAGAGCTTATCACATACCCATGGTGAAAAACACAGTCATGATTGTGTTGATTCTACAAGACAGTGCTACCATTTTATAAGTTGGGGATGGGGGAGGAGGAGGTCAAAGTGGAAAGGGTTAAGGAATCTTGCTACCTCTCGTCGTATCATGCCAAAATTTCATTAGACCTGCAAGTGAGGCAATCACGTCCAGCTGTCCATGAGGATACTAACTACAGCCAGGGCATCTCATTCAGCAGGTTGCAGTGGGTACTGCAGGGCACACCAGGAAATTTTCCTTTGGTGTTTTTGCATTACAGGCTTACAGGCAGGGGAACATGCTGCTTTTCAGTCAAGAAGTGGAACTCGATTAGCTCATTTGGTTGATTTATTGTTGCACCAATTTCATCGAAATCCAACATGCTTTGGGCTGAACAGGAATAATTTGCACAATGTTGTTACGAACATAGATTAATTCAGCAATAATGTTAGGAATTATATGTCCCAGAATTCCAGGACATAAGGCAGTTGAATCATTCCAGTGAATGGTAGTAATCTCCCACGAGATATCACCAAGAACATGGTCCTGTTTTTTCCCGTCTTTCCAAATGTCCAGGGCGAACCACACGCATGTACACATCCAGACGGCTTTATGAAGATTGTGAAACTTCAAACCAAAAGAAAGTTCCCTCAGAAGCTATACAGTGACAGTTCATTGAATTGGACATGTGTTTCAGATAATAGCTCACGTTTGTATTGATGAAAATCTGGCGCGTCTTCATTTCCAGTCGGTGCATTACCTTGAAGCATGGTAGTGAGTCATATGCATCATTGCAGTATGCATGAGTCCACACCAGACTTGAAGGTGGGTTCACCCGAGACAGCACCTGTGAAATCCACCAATGTGGATGTGAATTCAGTTTTGAAAGACACCGTATAAAATGACACAACAATGGATGCTACCTAATGCATGCGTAAATTACGAGCTATTATTGCAGGTACTCTTGCTTGTCACCATTGCGTAGGAGACCAGGATTGATTGATTGTGAGTGGCAGAATCCAAAGCAATAAGGCAAATAAATGGGGCTAACAAGATAGCTAGATGGGGATAGAGAACAGAATGTCCCTTCCTCTGGCTCCTGCCCTGTGAAGATTTGCCTGGCCTGGGAGACCCTATCTGCGGCATCTAAGCTACTACTGCCACAGCTGTCAGGCGTTCCAGTGCATAAATGCCCCACCGCTAACAACACGTGGAGAAACAAGCCAATGGGAGAAAGAGGTAAGGCTTTTTGTAAGGATGAGACAACATGGATTCTATCCTAGAAGGCAGACAATTTGCATTTCATTTTAAAAAGAAGTCATTTGCAACTTTGTGGCAAATAATTACGTGCTGGACCCTGGATATATGGTAGAAACTTGTCTACCGAAGGTTCAAATTTTTTTGGCCGTGGTAACAGGATGGATATTTCTTGCATTTTTGCTAAATATAGGGGAACCTGTTTAGCACAAAAACACAGAATTTTCAGGTCCTTCAGCTTTGGTAACCCAGTGTATACAGTACAGAATTAATGCTGCATTAAAGGCCATTTCACAAAATCTGAATGGGAGCAAAGTGCCTCAGGAGAGAAAAGGTGGCTTCCAGAAGAAAGTAGCTGCAGTGTTTAAGTTGTATTTTTTGACCTTTCATGAGGAGGGCTCAAAGGCCTTGCTATTCCATATATGCTCCTTCATCCAAATACAGACGTACGTAGGGGAGAGCGGGGCACAGTGGTCCTCCTTATTTTTAAAATATAAGAAAGCTAAATAACATCTTCATCGGGTACCTCGTGAAACAAGTTACTGGTGTGCATCCTGCCTACATGACAGCCACCTCCGAGATGCCTGTGATCCTGCTGTATCAAGGGAAAGCTACTTGAATGCTAGTGAAGTTACTTCTAACCCACAGTTTAAATACCATGTCAGGCATAGATGCTTCGCTTGCTCTTTTCTAGGCCTGCGGCCTAGGGCACCTATTCGGCGCACCATATCGCAGGGGGCGCGGGGGGAGGGTGTAACGTTAGCCCTCCAGCACTCTTCGAACGGCCCGAATAGTGAGAAGTGAGAACCTGTCTGTCCTGTGTCTGTCGTTCCATAAAGGGAACTGACTCTGTAAACAACTTCACAGTAGTGCCAACTGGGCAACAATACAGAGAAGGAATGGACAGTTTCCCTGGCAACCCAACAGAGGAGTTGTTTACACCCCATTGCTCATAAGGAGAACGCAGGCCAATGGGGAGGTGGCGGTAACAATATGCAGCGGACCAATCAGAGGGCTCAGTCAAACACCACAAGGATTTTAATATTATAGATGCTTTTGACAGACACTATTATGAAATATACAGTAGTTCATGCACCAAAGGATGGTGCAGGACAAGATCTATATTCCGGAGAGAAACGAGGTTTCACAGTTTATTTCCACAGGTTGCAGTAATAGAAATCCATTTTTCTTATTTCCTATTTATTTAGAGGGATTAAATGTAGTACAATAAAAAATTTAAAAAACTTCTTGTGTGAATTATGGGTCCCAATCACTTCCAGGCCACTGTACCCCAGGCATTGGGGTACAGTGATCCATTTGCAAAGGACATGGCACTGGCTGTGAATATATTAGTGACGTATGTTACCAGTGCCGTCTTACCGTATGGGCACGATGGGCACTTGCCCGGGGGCCCCAGGCGTTTAGGGGCCCCATGCGACTAGCTGTAAAAAAAAAATGAAAAAAAATGAAAAAAATGATTTTTTAAAAACCGTACGATCCTATATACTAGAGAACTTGTACTCTAAAATTAGAAAATCAAGAGTAATTTGATTCAACTCATAATTAGGACCAGACCTTAGCGGAAAGGAGAGTATAGGCTACTTGTAGTGCGTAGTAGACTATTATTTTGTCAGTGGCATAGGCAGGCGCCCGAAATGTTTGAAATAACATTAGAAATTACTAATTAATTTGATTTTTTTGGAAAAAGTGCTACCAAATTCATCAAATTCACACCCATTCAAATCTCCCACCTTCACCTAAGCTCAACCTTGAACCCCCCCCCAAAAAAAAAACTTCGCCTGCGGCGGGCTTGCTCCCCGCCCTCTACAGCTACGGGCCCTCCCCCGAAATTTTTCTGCCTACGCGCCTGCATTTGTTCTTAATTAACCATTGATACAAATAATTTCCTCAATATATTTAAAATGCACATACGTACGTATTGTGTTTTATTTTATCGACCACTTACATTTTTATTCTTCTTGAGTGATTGTGTACCAAGGGGCCCCTCTGCCCTTCTTTGCCCGGGAGCCTGTCTTGCAGTTAAGACGGCACTGTATGTTACCAATGAGAGGGGAGGCGGAGTGGTGCTGCGGTAACGTATGCGCCCACGGATGTTAAGGTCCCGGGTTCGATCCCAGCCGGGGACACCCCCTTCATCTCGTGCAGAGTTCAGGGTCACCTCTGGCTTCGTCTCGGGTGGTATTTCCACAGACTAAACCACCCGGGGGAGTTCACTAAAAATGGCCACAGCGTCAGATGCACTGCACCTTGCACATCCCCTCCTGTCATCCTGCCCGTGGGCCCGGGCTTTAATTAAATAGGCACCATGTACTGAACAACTCAAAATACAATAAAGGTCCATGCGATATACCCGGGAAGGGGTGAAAGCATTACCCTCAAATTATTATTATTATGATGTTACCAATGAGTTCCTCCACCATGCCTGAAAATATTGGGTGTGTAGATATAACAGGAACACTTATAAAAATTCAAATGTGCAAAGTGGACCACTGTGCCCCCTGGTCTCCTCTACCCATTTTACACCATTTGGTTTCACATTAGTGCCAGTGTCAAAATTCAATTTGAATTTATCGATATACTTTTTTTTGAAAAATTTTATGATAACACAATCTAAACATAAACGTATCACTGCAGCACTTCTGAGTCCAAACTCATGAGCGTGACAGCTCTTTTTTTTGTTCTCCTTGGTGCATTGTGGTCTATCGATAAATACAGTACCATATTGTTGGTCTCAGGGCGGGGGGGGAAGGGGGGACTTGATTTTGCGAAGTATTGCATAGCATAGCATAATATTTAAATTTAATATTCAGTGTCTGTTGTCTGAGATGGGGGTGGGACGGGTTGTTTATAGGCTTATTTTTACCAGTTTTAATTTAGTTCATATGTTGGGTTAGCTTGCGTCTCCCTTCATCGCTGACTACCCCTTATAGGGAAATGTCGTGATGATGATCATTATTATTTCTTGATATAGCTGAAACTTGTGTGATGGAACATTTTTGCAGAACAAAGGGATTCTGCTATTCACAGGGTCTCAGCTCTGAAGGCAAGAGCAACAGTCATTGTAGCTTTGACCATATGAATATCTTTGTTTGATTTAATAATGCAAAAATTAACTACTAATAGGTAGCAACAAGCTTTAAAAGTAGTCTAACAATGAGAGTCCGAGGTCCCATGAACGACTGGTTGCACTCTGGCACATTTGTGAAGCATCTTATCAGATTTAGTGAATGTTATTCATTGTAACTTGTAAGCAATAATAATGACTTGCCCTAAATCTGATAAGATTCTTCATGTGCATGCCAGTTTCACAAGGTCAGATACTTCCAGGATATCAGAATCTTGCCTGGCACAAATTCTTTATTTGACAGATAAAAGAGTTGCATGAAATCATCAAACAGAAAGATTAGGAAGTGTATGAGATTTTAGTATCTGATCCTGGTGCAACCAGCCCTAAAAGCCTCCCACTACATGTGGAAATAAATCAACAATGGGTCTTAAAACTCTGTATGTTAACATGATGATTGAGACTACTAGTCACAGCTACATCAAAAGTTCCAACCTATTGGCATAGGATGTCCAGTTATGCCTCGTCCTCAGTTTCCTTGGGCCTCCAGTGAACCTAATGAAATCTGTGACCAGTTATTTTGCATGCCCTGGAACATGCTCAAATCTTTCTGGACTGGAGCATACCACTAAATGTGCGAGGAATGAAGCAAAATATTGCATGTAACCAGGCAATGCTAGTAGCACTACTAGCTCGGTGGCTGCACCCCCATTGTTCTTCCACTGGCTTAATGAAATTACTCCAGTTATGCATAATATTTATTAACACCAAAAGTAACCTCCTCCGTACTCTTTTATCCCAAAAGAATGCATATACACAAATGTCAACTCTGGACCACAGTATTTCGTTCTGTGTGCACATCACCAACATGACTATTGTGATGGCTAACACTCGTCTAGTTTGATTCATTTGAATCCCTGCAAAAATAATGGAGGTCACAGTCCGTGCACAGGAAAGTCTTATTAATATCATTGCATTTCATAGCCGCAGATAGCAATTGCTCCTTCGAGGTCAGACGCATCACTATTCTTCAAGGTGTTCACAGAAGCAGTCAAGTGTCGATGATATAATCAATAAGTTCCTGCACATGGAGTGGAAACTGCTTGGAAAAGCACGTAAAATAATTTGAACCCTGACGTGTGAATTGAACATCAAAATGGAATTAATTTGATCATATCACAACCTACTCCCCTCCTAAACAAGTTCGAAACAAAATAGGTTTACAAGTGTTTTTTTTTCATCTTTTTTTTTTTTTGTAGTTTTTGCCCCTGGTAAATAAAAGTCCTAAATTCTCCACCAAGACAAGCTGCTGCCAAACTGTATGAAAAAATTACAACTTCCAGTACCCCCCGGCAGCCTGGACTGCTTTATGGGGGTCCCTTCATACGGTCATCTAGCGTGGCAGAAGCTTACCCTGGCAGACCTGAAAGTAAACCACACAATTGAAATTCACCAAAATTATGCCTGAAATACAGCCGCATGGTTGGAGTTGTAAACTGACCTTTAGGCTGCTGCTCAGATGATCTTCCTCTCCGCTTCAGCTTGGAACCTAATGTGGTTGTCTATAATCTGAAACAGCTCGGGCGGATGTGGAATGCGACCTGTTTCCAACTTGGACCACACTGGTACATCTGCAGTGTTCATGAGACGTTGTGTTAGTACGGTTGACCTGAAATGCGCTGTATTATGTTTTTACCGTTAAAGAAGATCTCGAACGCTCCAGTCGAGACCAGCTGCCCTTCAATGAAGTTGGACATGAAGAAGATCATCAGGCTGGCAAAAAACTTGTTTTCCATAAACCATGCCCACCAATGTGGGGTAACAAGGCCTACGGATGTAAAGGGATTGATGCTGGCTACAATGCAGATGATGAGCAGTATTTTGACTACCCCCTGAAAAGAAAAGCATGTCAACACCGCAATAGGCTTGTCGTCCCTCACGACGAGTCGGGATTGCAAATCAGCCCGGATCCAACCACACTTACGAGAAACTGTGCTGCGTAGAGGTATGCAGGAGGAGGAGGATACAAGTCTCCTTCTACACTAACAGCCGGGTACTTCTCGTGTAAAATGGTAGCGTACTGCTCAAACACCTTCTTGTATCCTCACGAGTAGCTGTAAGTACCCCAGCATTAATGTACTATCAAGTGTGACTCAGCATGATTAGAGTGTCCCCCCCACCATCCATACCAGTAGAGGAACTTGAGCGTGGGCCCCATGAACCGGTTGGAGTTGAGCTTGGTGTCTGGTATGGCCTTGATGTGGTCCTTCCCAGGGTCCTCCTGCTGGGAGGTCGGAGTGAAGAAGAAGTCCTTGGCGGTCAGGGCAGAGAAGACCAGGACGATCCCGAACACTGGCCACCGACCGTAGTCGGCCATCTTTAGCCCCCAGCTGCCCTCCTGCCTCTGACGTCAGATCCAGATGGGATGGGAAGGGCATCTGGCGGCAAGGGAAGGAGAGGAAAAGGAAACCGCGGAAATGGGACAAACAAACGAAACAAATGATCGTCCAACAATCGATCAATCGGTTCATTGGGTGCACGTGGCCAACGTACGTATCACACACGTCACTGCATCGGATGCACGTATGTTGACATGCCAAATTATTTTGCAGTGTACAAATTGAAATACCTTTTTAGGAATCCTGAGCAAAATGTAAAAGTCATGCCACTATAGGTAAAAACATGCAGGATGAAATAATTTTAAAAAAACGCAAGGTTACATTTGCGTCAGTGTATAAAAATACAATTGCTTGCAGGAAACTTAACCTCAACTGTAATTAACATTTTGTGACTAACGCCAGGTGAGAACCTGCTGCTTTTTTAAAAAAATGGCCGTGAAAGTACCTCGTCTTCAAGTTTTCGGACTGTGATGCAACAGTCCTGCATGACCAAAGTCAGCCCTAGGCATAGCTTATCTGCCCCCACCCACACACTCCTGGCTGATTTTTAGGTCCGAGATTTGGGGAAATCCGAAATTTGCCTATTTCAAGGCCAAATATCTCGAAAATTGTTAGTTCAACAAATTTAAAATTTTGGCCATGGATACTCATACTAATAAGTTAGTACTGTGCAAAATCTATAGTGAAATTTCATCTGGGGGTTTGGACTGTTTTATGCCTCTCCAAGGTGAATCGCCCGATGCCCAGACCAGTAAGGGCGAAAGTCGCGTGTAGATCCTGCACAGATCCCCATTGTCCTATGGGGGGAAGGGTGCACGTGACTTTCGCCCTTACTGATGGTCTCGGGCATCGGGCAATTTATATCTTCGGGCTGCAAATAAACGGTGACGCCATGTACAGTATATAATTACCCGGGGGTGGGGTGGAGGTGGGGGTCACCGCCGAAAAAAATAAAGGTCGGATACTTTTTGGACAGCCCTCGTATACCATACCATCTTCACCGCCGGATGACAATGATAACGCGTAGTGTTTGTTTACCTCCCACATTTCGCACGTGTCGAATCTGAATTTGGCAGTGGGCCTAGTAGCCCATCAGACGACTTTCTCGCTCAACTTACGAAATCGGTCTCATTCTTTTTGCATTTTCCACGTGCAGATAATGGCGAGGTTTCCCCCTTAGTGAAACCGGAGTGAGACGGATACTTTTTTTTATATATAAGCCTACATACCATATGTCCATCATATCACAAAACAAACATGATGTGTCCATCCAGGAAATGTTGTAACGGTCAAGGAGATGCTCCAGATTTAAAATCTAATATTGAAAATTGTTGACGCATCTTTGTATGTGATGTACTGAAGACACATGAAACGTACAAAAAATTGCGCGGACTTGTGGAACGTTCCTTCGTGTGACCGCACGTGTATTTCTTGTCTGGGGAACACATCATCTCTGAACTCTGCAGCCTCCAAGGGCATCAAATTAATTCTATTCGAGGCAAGGAAAAGATAAAAAATAAAAATGGGCAATTTTAGTACTAGAGCGTTCAACCCTTTTAGTCCTTGATCTCGAGGCAAATTTTTTTTATTTAAAATCACCAACTTGCGCAATTACTTCACTTACGCACTATGAAGCGTAGATTTACTAGTCCCAATGCTTACATGCAAATATTTCTATTGCGGAACTATATCGGGAAATATACCGCGGCTTGTTAACACCATTAGCCAATGACCTGGAGTAATAGTTCAGTGATTAGAAAACCTTTACCACGTGCAGATTACAACACGATATAATTTCTGCTTTTTTCGTTCTTGTACAACTAGCAAAATGTCAGGGGCGCCGATTAAATTTGCATACCCCAGTATTTGAATGCCAAATTTTTTTATCTGCACCAGGAAGTGCATCAAATGCAGATTGATGCACTGATAGCTGACCAATCATATGTTACATAACGTGATAGTAGTGCGTAGAAGCAGTTTGGGATATGAATTTGGCACGTGCTGCAAGGCTATTGACGTTTTGTTACAATTTCAGTTCACTATGACTAGTAATCTGCGGAGATAAGATTGAAAGTGTCCTTCTTCTTAACCTTTTTGTGCGTTTCGTACTAGCAGGTCTGTAAACGTAAATAACGGTTGTGTCAGTACGAGGTCAAAAGGTCAACGTGTCTTGCGGAGAAGACGCGCGTGTCAAAATGAGGCCGAATTTTCGACATGTTTGAATCAGATCGGTCCCCATGGAGGTCGCACTAATGACCAAATGACACTGGAAAAAAAATTGCAATATACAGGTTTGTCACGATCATGGCTATAAATGTTACCTTGAGACAACACGTGTGTGTAGCAGACGTGCGTCATCATTTTTCCCCCCAGACATGTCTAGGTTTATGACCGTTGCAATTAATATGCTCCAAAATTTGGCGAAATCAATCCACGTGCCATAAAGTGTCAAAATTGAGAGGTGTAAACATAGATGGTTTAGTAAGAGGATTAGATGTAGGGGGGTGGGGGTGGCTGGGCAATATATATGCAGATAGTCTGATGAGTTATGCAAGTCCCTCTGGCGGGCGGATATATACGCGGCACTCTCTAATTTGCACTGATTCTGGCCTCAACCCTGGAAAGAGATGGGTCTCCTCATCGCTCTGGTCGCGTTGGTTGCAGCAGTCTCGGGTCAACACACCCCGGTGGTCACCATCAAGCAGGGTCAGCTGCAAGGGATGGTGCTGACCTCCACCAGCGGGAGGAACATCTACACATATCTGGGGATACCCTATGCCAAACCACCTGTTGGAGACTTGAGGTTTCAGGTCAGTTTATTTATATATATTATAATTATATTATGTATGGTATATAAGTCATAATATATTATGCAGCCTCCACAAGCACCAGAGTCATGGAACCGAGTTCGAGATGCGACCAAGCCAGGTCCTTCCTGTCCTCAGGTCAACCTCCTGAACAAGCTGGCCTATGAAGGGAATGAAGACTGTTTGACTGTTAACGTGTTTACACCTCAGGTATAACCACACGTGCTTCGCGAAAGTGGATCCACACTTTCCATTTTGCCAATTTTTTGTGTAGGTGACCTCGGAAGGTCGGCAGGGACGCTTTGACGTAATGGTCTGGATCCATCCTGGCGGATTCATGTTTTATTCGAGCAACCCCGATTTCTTTGGGCCCGACTATCTCCTTAATCAAGATGTGGTTTTGGTCACATTTAATTACCGTTTAGCTGCATTAGGTAAGTTTCATTGTACGTTACAATTAGGTGTGGATTGTGATATTTTCGGTTATAGGGTTCCTAAGCACCGGTGACGAGGTGTGTCCTGGAAACATGGGGTTGAAGGACCAGAACGCCCTCTTGCGATGGGTCCACGACAACATAGCCCAGTTCGGAGGTAACCCAGACAGTGTGACCATATTCGGCGAGAGTGCTGGAGCTGCCAGTGTCCATTACCACCTTTTGGCACCTTCCTCCAGAGGTACTGTCTGCCAAGACTCTATAGGTGTATACCACCGAGTCCACAAATTTATTTGACATAAATCGACTGCCCCCATCAACCCTGCTAAAGTGAACATCCCTTAATTTAGGGCTGTTCCATCGAGCCATCTCACAAAGTGGATCAGCACTGTGTCCATGGGCCTTTGTCGAAAAACCCAGGGCACGTGCTCTTCAGCTTGGGTTTGTCACCGGATGTCCCACAAATTCATCACTGGCTCTAGTCGAATGTCTCAGAAAAGTGCCGGCGCAGGACCTCGCCCAGGCTTACTACTCCTTCTTGGTAAGTCGGACACTACATTGTCATCTATTTTTGTCCAACAATGTCCTGTTCGTTGACAGGAATTTTCACTGGATCCTCCGTCCCCATTTGCACCCGTCATAGAGGCCCCGAGTGATGACACATTTATAGCTGAAGACCCATATAAATTAATTCGAGAGGGGCGGTTCGCGGATGTCCCTTGGATTACTGGTGTCACAACACATGAAGGCTCAATTAGAGTCATGGGTAATGAGACGTAATCAGGAGGCTGTTTAGCAGACTAATTGGGAATCCCTTCTTGCGACAGGCTTAATAGACGACAAGGAGTCTATGAAGAAATTGAATGACGAGTTTCTGAAAATTGCCCCGCTGACATTTCTGTACCAGGACAGCTCGTTTGATTCGGACACTGTGTCCAGGAAGCTGAGGAACTTTTACTTCAAAGACAAGCCTATTGGGGACGCCACTTTTGAAGATTTTATAAATGTGAGTTTTTCGTAGAGTGCAATTTACGAAATGAGATAACCCCGTGTTTCTTTTTTTTGCGCACTTTTACAGATTTATTCTGACCGCTATGTCGTACATGGAGTTCATCAGTCAGCGATGCTCCATAGTCTGAAGGCCACTTCGCCTGTCTACTTCTACGTTTTTGCACACAAAGGAGAAAGGGGACTTCAAGATTTGCTTGCTCCGAATGACGCAAGAGATTATGGTGCTAATTTCATTTATTAATTATTTGTGTGGATATTAAGCCTGTAATTATATTCTCGACTAATATATTGTTTTGCAGGAGTGTGCCACATGGACGATATTCAATACTTATTTCGCAACAAAGCATTACCGCCGATACAAGCCGGAGGATCACGTGATTCAATAATATCAGACTTGATGGTCAGGCTCTGGACGACCTTCGCAATGACAGGGTAAGTGTTATTAACTTTTATATTTAATATGCCATATGTCTCACACATTGTGATATTATTTGCTTACCCTCAGAAATCCAACTGCTGGAAACAAACTGGTAGATTGGCCACCTGTGGAGTATGATAACACTTTCCAGCACCTGGATATCAAACTGAACATGGGAAGAAGCTTTGATTTTCCATACAAAAGAATGGATTACTTAAATACTTTGCCATTTAGGGAAAACTCTAAGAGAGTGTATGGAACTAACCATCCCTATTGACATTTAAGATGTAGTGCCAGTGAGTCTCTGGCGTCGTGTCCTATTGTTGTTCTTATGATCTTGCCCGGAATAGTAATGCAGCATTGTATTTGTTTTAGTCAACAATAAGATGTGAATTTTGCAGCGTACAGATGTGGCAACTCATATAATTAAATGTTAAATTATGCATGTTTCATTAGTGTGGATGAGACATAAAGTCTGCCGGCATCTGAATAGGTCTAATAGTTCAAATGCGAAAGACGTCACTTCACAATCTGTTCGGTTCAGATTTAAATAGCACAATCGAGCAAACATGATAAAGCCAGTTACAATCCACTCTTGTCAGACCCTGTGGTTGGCTGTTTCATAAACACTACCTCCAATTTTTATGTTATTGAGTGTCGGTTCATTGAAAAAGTCAGCGTCCTTGTACACTTGGCATGTTGTCCAAAAAATGTGAGTCGAGCTTATAACCAAAGGTCAACTTTGGCTTCATTGTACCTGACATTGCTTTTTTTATGTCACAAGTGGTTAGAGCCTAATTACGGGTTTTGATGCACCCTCTATTTTTCAGGTCGTATCGAAACACATTATTAAAATTGACTCGAAAATATCATTTTCTTCCATATAAGTTGCACTGTATATAGGCTAAATATTATTGTAACATATTTGATTTTTTTAAAGGCAATGTTAGACGTCGTGAAAATAAATGTGCACATTAAATGTATATGAACATTAAATGTGTCTCTGAGAACAACCTATTAGCCTAATAGCGGCTTTGGTTTTTGCAGTAATTGATTTTACATGTAATAGTAACGTAACCAGCTTTTTAAAGTAACGTACCGTATAGTGACCTGGCCGTGAACTTTACGTAACCCACAGACCTGATTAAACGTTCGCAAGTAAAAATATGAAATTTGCATAGATAAGATTTTGTTTAGAATATAGCGTAGTAAATAAAATGAAAAATAAATAAATAAATAAATAGCATGGCATAATTCAATGTATAGAGCCATCTTAAAAATTATAATGAGGTGACAAGACCTAGCTGTTTTAAAAATGATAGCTATATCAGCGTGACCTCTGCCCTCCCTGTCCTCAGAGACACATCCTAGGAACTATCCCACAATTCCACGTTTTCAGTTTGGGACTAGAGCATGGCGGCTATACTTCTTGCTCTTCTCTGCCTGTTAGTTTTGGCCAGCACATGTGCAGAACCAGTTGTGCAAACGAAATATGGTACTCTAGTCGGTTCCGAGTCTCTCTCTTCTGCAGGAAGAACATTTCGGACATTCTCTGGGATTCCATACGCCAAGCCACCAATCAGAGATCTGCGATTTCGGGTAAAATCACGTTTGATATTGTAGGGCTATACTTAAAAAGAATAATTATTATATAAAAATGGATAAATATGCAGCCACCTGAAGAACCAGAGAGTTGGGATGGAGTTCGTGATGCCACAACGGAAGGCCCTTTTTGTATCCAGATGGATATATTTCAACATTTGGCTTTCTTGGGTGAAGAAGACTGCCTCTACCTCAATGTCTACACGCCTAAAATTTCAGAGGTAAAGCTGATTTTTTTTAAATGTACTCTTTGTTATACTGTGCACTGATTTACCATTTCAATTACTCGTATAGGAAAGAACCGAATTGCTGGATGTATTTGTGTGGATTCATGGAGGAGCACTCATGTCTGGTTCTGGAAGTGCATACTGGTTTGGTCCCAAATATTTCATGGACAGAGACGTGGTGCTGGTCACTATCAACTACCGCTTAGGAGCACTAGGTACACTGAAACATATGTGAAGCATTAATATAATAACGCACCAATTTCTACAGGCTTCCTCAGCACTGGAGATGAAGAGTGTCCAGGAAACATGGGTCTGAAGGACCAGAACATGGCTCTTCGTTGGGTGAGAGACAACATCGAAGCTTTTGGTGGAAACCCATCGAGTGTCACCATTTTTGGCGAGAGTGCAGGTGGTGCCAGTGTTCACTACCACATGTTGTCACCAATGTCACATGGTCTGTTTCACCGGGCCATTTCTCAGAGTGGGACTGCCCTTTGCCCCTGGGCACAGGCGGAACATCCGGAATCTAGGGCTGCCCAACTAGGCTTCCTCGTAGGATGCCCCACACGCAACTCATCTGAGCTTGTACGCTGCCTTCGACAATTAGATGCAGCTACAATCGCCAAGTCTCACACAGATATGCTGGTATGCATATGCTTGTAGAGTATACAGATAACAGTAAGACTGCCGTTTTTTTTTTAAAGAAATTCACGCTGGACCCTGTGGCACCCTTTGCTGCTGTAGTGGAACCAGAAAATGACAATGCTTTCCTTACTGAAGATCCGTACCAGATAATACAAAGTGGAAAGGTCGCACGGGTCCCATGGATTACAGGGATAACTACTCACGAAGGTGGCATAAGGCTTGTGGGTGAGTCGATATACAATGATTACACTGTACAAACTCAATAATTATCCACATTAATTTTTTAAGGCTTACTGGAAAATGACGGTGAGTTGTTGCATAAGCTAAACAAAGAGTTTGTGAAGCTCGCACCATTAGCATTTAACTATGAGGACACAGCCTTGGATTCGGATTGGATGTCCCAATCAATCCAAAACACATACTTCGGTGGAAAAGAAATAGGAGAAGACACCATTGACCAACTGACCGATGTAAGCATCCAGCATTTGCATTGAAAATGACAGCAGACATTGTCACATTATTTTTGCTCAGCTATACTCTCACAGATACCACGTTCACTGTGCCTATCTTGCAACAAAGGCCCACGTCGCACACACAAGCCTTCCTCCTGTGTACTTTTACGTGTTTAGTTACCATGGGAGGTACAGCGCAACATCATTCCTTGGAAGAAACTTCACTCGAGACTTGGGTAAGTTGTTATCTATGAAATAACTGTTTTCACTCCAATTTGCACGTTCTTTCAGGTGTAGTGCACTTGGATGACCTCCTCTACCTCTTTGATGGCGCAGTAGCCCCTGAATTCAAAGAAGGGATGCCTGAAAAGATCATGTCGGAGAAGCTGCTTGATCTTTGGGTGAATTTTGCAAGGAGTGGGTGAGTTGTCAGGTTTTTCTGTGTAGAATATTTTCAAATGAAAATGCCTTATTTCCTAGTGCTTATTTTGATACGACTTGACTCCACAGAAACCCGACTCCAGCCGGAAGTTTGGTGAAATGGCCCAGAGTACGTTTTGATACACACAGTCCCAATCCGGATAAATTTCCTCATCTTAATATTGAACCGGAAATGCGAGTTAGCTGGGACTTTCCTTACCGCATGATGAAATTTTGGAGTGAATTTCGTATGAATGAAAACGAGGGAAAAGAAAAGAAGGAAAATGATGATGATGATGGTGATATCCTGTAAAACCCTATAAGTGCAATAATACGCTTGTGGATGTTTAAGCAAATTATTGTTGGAGTGATTATTCACCTTGATGTACGTATGCTTATGTAAACAAATTGAAATAAACTACTTATTTCCTATTTCCTGTCATAATGGTCATAAACAGCTGACCGCAAAGTTTGAGGAAAATCAGTAGACAGGTCATATTTTGTTGTCGAATCGATTTATCCCGGATCGAGTGCGGCCAATCATTTTGAGATGCTCCTTCTACAAAGATAAAGAAGAGATCCTGAGAAACGCATACAAACTGAAGTCCTCGTCGATTTCTATTTCGGAGGACTTTTCACTCGAAACTCGTGTGACGCAAGAAATTGCTACCTTACATGCGACAGCTTAAAGAAAAGGGGAGGAAAGGGACAATTCGCGACGCGACAAGTTATGGGTTAATGGAAGACTATTCACACTAGAGGAGCTACAGGACAACGAATCGAAAAGGTCATGCCGGGCCATCCTCGTTAAATATTCAATTTAATCATGTCCCACCCGATTCAATACATACTATTTTTTGCGATCTAACGAAAATGAACATTTATTTCCTTCACCGTCTTTTTTTTGACGCTTCACAAAAATAATTATGATATTTTGTGATTTAGAGATGAAATCTAAATATCAGACCACCTGAGTACCCAGGCCGGTCCAGTCCAAAGGGTGATTACCTTATTTCAGGTTTCAAAGTGTAATCCATCTTTGCAAATTGTGAATTGGTTAATATGTCTACATTATTATAGTAGCATGGTTAAAGGTATCAGTCTGTGTTATGTAAACGTGTTTTGTTAAGTGTCCTTGAATTGTAAACTAAATATAGGGGCAACTCCCCCTCAAAAGGTATACTGTACCTTAAAATGTAAATTAATAATAATAATAATAATAATAATAATAATAATAATAATAATAATAATAATAATAATAATAATAATAATAATAATTGTAAACCTGCTCCTCAAACCACTTCCTCGAGTTGTTTAACAACATGGTCAGTCGCCATAATATACTTTCTCCCCTGACCTTCCTCATCATTTTCGTCAATTAGTCCTTCTTGGAAAATTCCAACACCATTTCTTCGCAGCACTTTCCTCCATACACATTACGCTATGATAGCTCAGATGAGCAGTGTGCATACGAATTTAGGCTGTGTTGTGTCCTTCTGCTTGGAAAAATCTAATTATAGAGCGAATCTCGCATTTGGCGGGAGCTTCGATTGTGTTAGGCATACAAAAGCTAGTACCTTGTCATGACAGGTGCCTCAATTGGGAAGGTGACTATCTGGAGAAGTAGCAGAAGAATGTGTCTAACTTTTGTGAGTATTAAAATTTGTCATTACTTTTGTTTTTCTTGCGCAACTCAAGCCCTCGTACTACTTGGTAATGTGTTACATGTTAATTTTTCTCAATGCATAATTATGAATGTGATGAATATTCATCGAGAGAAAAATCCTTATCTATTATTTTAAAGTAAAAGATTTGTGACTAATTTATTGACAAAACCAGTTTTACCCATAGATCTGGCCACCTACACAATACAGTAAAACCTCCTCATGGAGCCATGTTGAGTTGTCGACAATGTGTAATTATGTTTTCTCCACAAGTCAGCTGCTCAATTTTTCCTGAGGTCACACGGGCATGTTCTTAATCTTACATTGGGATAGCCAAAAACTTTGAAGTGACCCGTAAGAAGAGGCTCAGATTACAAGCGCATGAATGCTGTCATATGAACCAGCATACCAGTACACTGTATTATATAATCCTCCAAATGAAAGCTAATATAGTCTAATTACGCCTATAAAAACGCTCGTACTGTTCTGTAACATGCCACGTTATGCCACGTTTGATTTACAAATATACAACAATAATAGCTTGAAGATAGTGAATAATAATATGATACCAATTTCTATATGACCTTTCCTATCGCTTTATGATATTAATCAGCACGTGTCATGAGCAATACCTCCTCATTTCGAACGTTTTAGTGCACCATGGCAGTCGTGTATGGTGCTGCTCTTCTCTGTTTCTGTGCTCTGGCTCATGCAAGTGCTGCTGATCCAGTAGTGCAGACCAAGTATGGTTCTGTGGTGGGTCTCCATTCCCTGTCTTCTGCTGGAAGAACATTTCTAGCCTTCTCAGGAGTCCCATACTCCAAACCGCCAACTGGAGACCTTCGATTTAAGGTAATGTGTCACTTCATCCTCTTAAGTGTACAATAATGTTACGAGTCAATTTGGTAATGACACAGCCACCTGAAGAACCGGATAACTGGGAAGGCGTTCGTGATGCCACAAAAGAAGGGCCAGATTGCATCCAACTCGACATGTTTCAGCAGTTTACTCTCATAGGCGAAGAAGACTGCCTCTACCTTAACGTGTATACGCCTAAAATTCCCCAGGTACGAAACATTGTTTTCACAACACTAGAGCTCACTTTTGTGTACGTAACACGCAATCAGCATCACAATGGGCAACAATGACCGTCAAACCCTTCCTTCGCTGAATAATTTCACTTGCTCACTATCTCTTTTGCAGGATGGCGACAAACCGTTGGATGGGTTGGATGTCTTTGTGTGGATTCATGGAGGTGGACTCACGTTCGGTTCTGGAAGTAGCTTATTTTATGGTCCCAAATATTTCATGGACAGGGACGTGGTGTTGGTCACTATCAACTACCGCTTGGGAGCACTTGGTAAAGTCACATTAAAACATACGTGTAGAATTAATATAAAATCGCATCATTTTTTACAGGATTCCTCAACACCGGAGACAAAGAGTGTCCAGGAAACATGGGTCTGAAGGATCAGAACATGGCTCTTCGTTGGGTGAGAGACAACATCGCAGCTTTTGGTGGAAACCCATCGAGTGTCACCATCTTCGGCGAGAGTGCAGGTGGTGCCAGCGTACATCTTCACATGCTTTCACCAATGTCGCAGGGTAAAATTTGAGTGTCATTATCTGGCTGACAATATCACTACTCGTCCACTCCCATGATGATTGTTTTTCAGGCCTGTTTCATCGGGCCATATCGCAAAGTGGGACTGCCCTTTGCCCCTGGGCTCAAGCTGAACATCCTGAAAGTCGAGCTGCCCAACTTGGCTTTTTAGTGGGATGCCCCCCAGACAGCTCGTCTGCTCTCATGGCATGTCTTCTCAAATTAGACGCCGAACCAATCGTCAGGGCGTACTAAGATATGATGGTATGCAAAAATCGGATTTTAATTCAGTTCAAATCTTTGAAACCGCGATTTTATTTTTTGTAGAAATTTACATTGGATCCAATGGCACCCTTTGGCGCCACGGTGGAGCCTGAAAGCGACAATGCTTTTCTCACTAAAGACCCGTATTCTATAATACAGAGTGGAAAGTTTGCACGGGTACCATGGATGACAGGGGTAACCAGTCATGAGGGTGGCGTCAGACTCGCTGGTATGTACAGTACAGCACAACGTAACTGCAGGTCATACAATAACTTACACGATTATTTTAGCATTTTTGGAAAATGACTATCAATTAATGAAGCAATTAGACAAGGATTTTATGAAGATCGCGCCCATAACACTGACCTATGAAGACACCGCCCTCGACTCCCATGACGTCTCCAAGAAAGTGAGGAAGTTTTATTTCGGCGACAAACCAATAGGTGAAGATACCATTGATGAGTTAAGTAATGTAATGGCATCAATACGATCACTGTTGATGACTTGTTGCAAGATTTCATCTTCTTCAGATGTACTCTGACAGAGACATTGTACACTGTACTTATGTTGCAACTCATGCGCATGCGAACTCTAGAGGCGAAAATTCTCCGATGTATTTTTACGTGTTTAATTACCGTGGGAAGTACAGCATAGGAATGGGAAATACCACTCGAGACTTTGGTAAGGTTGCACCTGAGGTAATTATACACGCAGGCGTTATACTCATATCCTAAATACGATTGCAGGTGTGGTTCATATGGACGATCTCCTTTACCTTTTCAATGGAGCATTAGTACCTGAATTGACAGAAAATACGCCTGAAAAAGTGATGTCCAAGAAGATTCTCGATCTCTGGATCAATTTTGCTAAATATGGGTAGGTTCTTGAAAGTACTGTATTCTACAACATGACCTCGGTATTATTGCGATTTGGCATTGCAGAAACCCAACTCCACGTGGAAGTTTGGTGAAATGGCCCTCGGTCCATTTTGCCCCTGACATTCACCTGGGTGTCCCGAAGTTCCCTCACCTCAACATCCACCCAGAAATGAGAGTCAGCTGGGATTTTCCTTACAGCAGAATGCAATTCTGGAATTCTCTGCCCATTGACGAAAATGGGAGACGAGGAAAAGGTGACGGCAGTTGCCACATGTAACTTCATGCCACTACGTCACGTCACTCTCTCTGACGATATAAGCAAGGCGTTACTTAAATGACAACTTAATTGTGTTTAGGATAACCTTGAATATCTTGGTGTAGGACCGTGTAGAAATAAAATGTTCTAACACTAAAATTTGTATGACTCAATTGTAGCCCCTCTGCGCAATCAGGCCTCATATAACTGCAGCCTTCACCACGACATCACGTCACGACCCTCACCACTGCCGCGAAAATAAACATTCCCTTCGCCGTCTTTTTTTTGACGCTTCACAAAAATATGATCTTTTGTGATTTAGGGCCGGTTTCACCGAGCTCTGTATATGATAAAACCAGGGTTATTTCAGAAAATCCCTATATATTTGTATGGATTTTCCTAAAGAAACCTGGTTTTATCATATACCGAGCTCGGTGAAACCGGCCCTTAGGGATGAAATCTAAATATCAGACCATCTGAGTACCCGGGCAGGTCCAGTCCTAAGGGTAATTACCTTATTTCAGGTTTCAAAGTGTAATCCATATTTGCAAATTGTGAATTGGTTAATATATCTACATATATTATAGTAGCATGGTTAAAGGTATCAGTTTGTGTTATGTAAACCTGTTTTGTTAATGCCTGGTTGCACCAACAAAATTACCTGTCCGATAGCTCCTAATGGACAGATAGGTAGACCTTTTAACATGTGCTATCGGTCCGTTAGGAGCTATCGGACCGGTAATTTTGTTGGTGCAACCAGGCATAAGTGTCCTTGAATTGTAAACTAAATAGGGGCAACTCCCCCCCTCAAAATGTACTGTGCCTTAACCCTTTGACGACTACGAACATCATATGATGTCCGAGCATACTTTCCTGCAGGGCCTATGAACATCATATTGATGTCTTGAGATTTGCCCTGACAACTTGGGACATTTTCCACCTCGTAAAATTTCAACCTCACCGATTTTCTTGAAATTCGTTGCATTGGTAGCCCACCCCAAGGGATGAAAAACGCACCTATAGCTACCTGCTCAAAATGACCTTGACCCATATTGGAGTGGGGCATATGTCAATGCACCGAATTTCAATAAGTGAGGTCAAAATTTGACCTCTGCCCCCCTCAAAAATGGGTCACATGGTCATTTTGAGTAGGTAACTATAGGTGCGTTTTTCACCCCTTGGAGTGGCTTACCAATGCACCGAATTTCAAGGGAATCGTGAGGTCGGAATTTTATGATTTGACCTCTGCTCCCCTAAAAAATGGGTCACAGGGTCATTTTGATCAAGTAACTATAGGTAATCCGAGGCGTCCGGGGGTAATCCGGGCAGTCCGCGGATCATTATTCATTAATATCACTCTTCATCTTTCCGGAAAAGGGGGAAAGGAACTCATAGGCCCTGGGGTAAGGCAATCGCTCAAAAACGTAGTCGTCAAAGGGTTAAAAGGGAAATTAATAATAATAATAATAATAATAATAATAATAATAATAATAATAATAATAATAATAATAATAATAATAGTTGTTGTTGTTGTTGTTGTGAACCTGCTCTTTCAAACCACTTCCTCGAGTTGTTTAACAACATGGTCAGTCACCATAATATAGACTACTTTCTCCCCTGACCTTCTTCATCATTTTCGTCAATTAGTCCTTCTTGGAAAATTCCAACACCATTTCTTCGCAGCACTTTCCTCCATACACATGACGCTATAGAAGGTTTGTGATTAATTTATTGACAAAACCAGTTTTACTCATAGGAGATCTGGCCACCCACACAATGCAGTAAAACCTCCTCGTGGAGCCATGTTGAGTTGTCGAGAATGTGTAATTATGATTTCTCCACAAGTCAGATGCTCAATTTTTCCTGAGGTCACGCGGGCATGTTCTTAATCTTACATTGGCATGACCATAAACTTTGAAGTGACCCGTAAGAAGAGCCTCAGATTACAAGAGCATTAATGATGTTATATGACCAATGATAATATGCCACCAATATCTATATGACCCTTTCTGTCGCTTTATGATATTAATCACGTGTCATGAGCAATACCTCCTCATTTCGAACGTTTTAGTGCACCATGGCAGTCGTGTATGGTGCAGCTCTTCTCTGTTTCTGTGCTCTGGCTCATGCAAGTGCTGCTGATCCAGTAGTGCAGACCAAGTATGGTTCTGTGGTGGGTCTCCAATCCCTGTCTTCTGCTGGAAGAACATTTCTAGCCTTCTCAGGAGTCCCATACGCCAAACCGCCAACTGGAGACCTTCGATTTAAGGTAATGTGTCACTTCATCCTCTTAAGTGTACAATAATGTTACGAGTCAATTTGGTAATGACACAG
>KZ538599.1:0-35302 GCA_000934665.2 Catajapyx aquilonaris
CGTAATCCCCATAAGGCGCCATGTTAATTTCGCCTTCCCGCCTCCCTTTTGCCCTAAGTCACGTGATCCCCCCTCAGAGTGGGGGGTTTCACTTCTGGGCTTGCTCGTAAACGGGAGGGGAGCGTCTACTGGTATATATGGTCTAAGAGCCAGACGTCCTAGAGCCGCCATATTGCTGCAGTATGCAGTCAACAACAGTCAAGAGCGCCAAGAGAAGCCATACAAGCATTTGATACAAGTAACTCGGAAGTTGCATCGTAAAAGTTGAATAAAAAATTTAAAAATTAAGGCCGCTGGGAGGGATGAATACTTGCCAGAACATGATGTTACACGGATGGATATGTGAAAAAGTCTAAATTGTCGGCATTTTGAAAATAAAAATCTAGAAGTTTTCCCATCACCCCAATTAATTTGTGACACGTACTTTGGTGACACTTGATCGATTCTGTCCTTTCTCTATTATTCCGGGTGCAGTTTCTCTGCATTTCTGTTTTATCATGCATATTATGCCAAAATAATAATATCATTCATCGACCAAAACATTTTATTTGTGAAAAGTGGATTTCAAGTAGTGTGGCGCTGTTTCAAATGTTTCTGGATTAACATCTTACGAAATGATAGCCAGTTGTCCGAAAGCATTTTTTTTAATCGACGATTTTTGTGAGGTGTTCATTACACAAAAGGCGACATAAATGGAGATTTTATTCTTCATTTTGATTTGACGTCGCGTCGATGGGAGATGACTTTGAACAGGCAGGATGTGTAACACCAAGAGCTAATATTAGCTCTTGGTAACACCAAGACAGGTAGGCCTATACTGAGGTAATAACGTGAATAAAATCCTGAAAAGTAAGGTAGCAAGGGCCTACTCATCGTCAACTGTATGTTTTCAGGTATGTAAACGATTGTGCGCAATAGTTGATGTTAAATGTTAAGAAGAATGTTTAACCCTCAGATCCCGGCAAGTAAATGGCAGGTATAGGGCCTACTACCGAGAAAGCAGTTTTTTGTTTTGTTTTTTTTTAGCTTTTTAGTCAAGTCCTTATTGTGACCACAAAAACAATGCTACAATAAAAGATTATACACTATATATTATGTTCATTGCGTTTTGCCCACTTGCACTTTTTTTAAAAAAATCGGAAGAAATGGCCTAGCCCTTTTCAAAACTTCGCTATATATTCTTACCTCCCGTGGAATCGTGCAATATGGATGAAACTTGGTATGCAGCGTTATGGCACAACCCTTTATAGCTGTGATTTTTTCAGCAAAATCCGAGTAGATATGGTCTAGCAACATTTCGGCCCACTTATTGATTCGGAATGACCCCAACATATCTTGACGACTTAGGTTTTATGACTGCCCCACTTAGGTCAATTACAAAGTTATTCAGACAGCGTGAAAGGTCAGATATAGCAATGAATTCCCATGAATTCGTTTTATTAAACTGATTTTAAAAATCTAGCAAAAAAAAGCAAAAATACCAAAAAGAATTCTTACAAAAATCAATTGCGTTTTTGTGGGGGAATAAGCGCCAAATTTTTATCCCAAGTTCAGTTTTATGATTTTTTTTAAAATTTTTGCAAAAAGGCAACTGTACCAAACGGACTCATTGTAAAAATTCTGTGTTTCATTGGGCGGGGGGGGGGGGNGGGGGGGGGCAAATTTTGGCCTCGCACAGGGCGCCATATATTACATAAGTCCGCCCCTGCCCTGGTAAGCACAATGATATAAATTGCAATATTAAAAATAATATAACATGAAATTAAATACGGTATGTCCTAGTTGTATGCTCTTCCGGCATCGTCGTTTGAATCATACAAATCGCGTGACTAAAAATGGCGGCGCCCATTCCGCAAATAGCAGACGTCGCGTCGTACCCATAATATCTACATGCAAAAAGAGCCCCAAGCTATCAATAGCGCCTCCGCTGCGGTAAATAGTCCCCCGCAATATTTTCCCTCCCCTGAATAAAATACACAGTGCAGTAATTGTCCAGGTGCACGATCAGGCTCCATGTCCCACGTACGTATGCATCAGTGTTGCCTAGTTGTTGGGTGTTGTATTGGGAAGAAGGCGGGAGTGGGTGGGCAGATCTCATTTCGCGCGGGATCGCTTCCGACCGTATCCATCCGCCGTGTCGGTTGGGACGCCATCCATCCCCTTCCCTCCCCCTTTTCCCTCATCATCCCCTCTCCTCTTCGGCTGTGTTCTCGTGTGTTCTAGAGCGGTTTTGCGGTGAGGAAAACGGGAAAAGTGTGTTCAGGACGGCCCGCGGGCATCCTCAACGCTTCTGAGACGCAGCCCCAGCAGCCGGTAAGTGCGAATGGGGGTCATGTGCCTTGTCTGGGGAGGGTCTCACCAGGGAGGGTCGTGTCTGGTTGCGTTGTGCCGGCTTGCATGGATTCTAACAGGGAAAGGGTATTGTTGGCAGTTGGCGTGGCAAGCGTTTCATTGCCGCGTACTTTGCATTGCTGGCATTGTTGGAAGTGGGCAGGGTTGGGGCATTGGGCAAGTGGAGTTGGACAGTCTTGCAGCAGTTGTGTTGGGGAAGACTAGAGTCAGTGCACCATGCCAGTAACAAAGGGCCGTCGTTGTGTGGTGGGAGGCAGCAGATACAAAGAGAGTTAACACCTCTCTTCCACTCACTCGCCCTTTCACTCCCAGTTACTTAACTGCTCCTTTGTTACAGCCAGATAGCCATATAATAATGTTTCTTATTGATTAGTTGCTTGCCCCAGTTACACTTGAATGACCAGTCAATGATTTAATTGTCCAGGGTTCAGTGATGTCAAGTAAATTCTCCTCAGCATAGAATGTTGGATTTTTATCAATTAGTTTGCGCATCTTTCTTGAAAAGGGTCAATTAAATTGTGTATGACAATGGACGTAAGTATTGCTAGATGACCCGTTATATTATGGTCAGGATTAATATGTTATTAGATGCAAAGGACACAATTTTAATATGACTCACAAGTCATCTGTTCTACTGTATAGTTTCCCACTTGCTTAAAAAAGTTGGTACACTGTTATTATCTTGTAATACATAGTACTGACTTTCAGGTGTCGTTTGAATGATATGAATGGGTGATAGTTGGATGGTGCCACCCACAGATTTGTCACAATCTGACAATCACCTGTTCCCAACACTCAAACGACACCTGAAAAAATTGCGTTTCAACCTTGGTTTCAACACTGACAGCAAGAGCTAATACTGACAGTGATGATGCGGTCATGGACGGTGTCCGTGAATGGTGTGATGACCAACAGACCAAGGCATCTTTTTTTTTGAGAAGGGATGCAAAGCTAGACCACTGTTTAGGAAGAGTACATCATATACTCCAGGAGGGCTATGTAGAGAAGTGTTAAAGTGCCATATGCCTGGGACAACTCCTTCACAGGTAGGCTACTTATCAAGCACCCCTCGTATAATAAGGGACATCTAAAAAAATTCTCACCTTTACCTGCAAGATATACAATTAAATGTCATTTACACGGAACCAAGAAACCATAACAGGTCCACTATTCCTAATCCAGATATGATTATGTGACAAAATATGAAATGGAATAAATTTTGTGGGCATCAAAAAAGATGACAACCTAACCAACAGCATTCATCCTTGTTGACATGAAACCAGATTCTCAACAATCTGTTATTGGCAATACAGTGGTCAGAAAGTGCCAAACAAAATATAGGTTAATAATAACGGATGACTCGTAGTGGAATATGGATCCGAGTTCCTCAGTGCTGTGTAAATAGCCCCTATGGTCTTGGGATGTGATAAGGTTACTATGTGGGTACAATATTCATCTGGGGGTAACAAGTTAATTTTCTTTGCCTAAAGAAATCGTTTCCCCAGGAAACTTGGCAATAGAATGGAACGTAATGGTATTATTACCATTTTATTGTATTTTGATATATTTAAAACACATATCACAAAGAATATGGGCAAAAAGAGGAAGTATGTACCTAAACACCTAGCAACTATGTAAAAGACATGACAAACATTTTTATATACTCAAAGTTCACATGTGACATTGCACTTTATCTACCCTGGTTGCAATAATGCTGTCTTGTGTGTGCTGCTGAACTTGAATTAATTTTTTTTAATTAATATGGGTGAAAATTGATCAGTGAGCCTGTATTACTTTTTGCAACATGTGTTAGTAATACTGGAAGTGCCCAAAGTTGGGTGCAGGTGTGAAGGACATAGCCTCAACTATTTTCCCAACAGCCATATCTTCAGCGTTTTTTATGCATGCTCTTCAGAAGGTAGCTTCCTGCATGTCATGCAACAGTGACTCTTTAGTTTAGAACCTATCACTCGTATCATTTTCAGGGAACCAAATAAATTGTAATCATTATCATCTGTGCGCCTTTTATTGGAGGGAATTTAGTAATTTGAAGACCCCCTGCTCCATAAAGCAATTACCCTTATTGTGACTCCTGTTTAGGTTGGATAATATTGGGACTGCATGTGCAAATTGGAGAATCAAAGCATTGATATCGAGATGATCTGTAATAATTGTCACATGATACAGATTGTGTGTCAGGTAGATAACCCCACATGGTCAGAGATTCATATCACTATAATATTATGCATCACCTGATGCTATTATATTTTTGCTCAGAGCACTGTTTTAATATGAGGCGCTTAGAACAAAAGTGGCCCAAGTCCATTTTTGCCACTGCCGGGAAACCACCGCCATCACGCTCAGAAGACTACTCCAAGTTGGTTCAAAGTTGGTGTAGGTCCTAATTTGGACATTTGGCCAGTAGATGGAGTAATCATATTATTTTATGCTCCAAGGAGAAGTGCCTCTGCATGGGGCATATTTCAGGTCAATTTTTGTAGCATTATTTTTTTTTGGACTTGGACCACTTGCTTTTGTTCTAAGCGCCTCATATGTTACACCTGCATTCACAATCACTGACCTGATGTAGCATAGGAAGTGCTGCTTTTATGTCATTGAAAGCTCTATATACTAATCAATCCATCTGTTCTCCATCTCTCTACTTTCAGACTGACTGTGGCCTGGAACCAGTGAGACTGACTTTAGGTGATAGCAATGGAAGAGGAGCCTGTGTACGGCACTCCCAACAGCACCCTGATTTTAGAGGCTTCAGATACCGACATAGAGGACCTGAACTCGAACGAGTCCACCCTGATCCCTTCCCCCAGCCAAACCCCAGCAGAGTCCTCAACCCAATTATGGTCACCACAACGAGAAGTGGGAGCAGGGGATGGTCTCCCAGCCACCGTGACATGTCTAGAAGGTGCTCAAGGAGCCAAGGTGTACCTTGTGGGGACAGCCCATTTCAGCAGTGAGAGCCAGGAGGATGTAGCCATCACAATACGCAATGTGCAGCCAGATGTGGTTGTGTTGGAGCTGTGCCAAGGGAGGGTCAGCGTTCTTGAGCTCCACGAGGAAACAGTTGTACAGGAAGCCAAGTCAATCAATTTCAACAAGGTGGGAAGCCCATTTATTTTGTGCTTAAGTCTTGCATATTGTTTTCACTATTCTCATCGATGTGTGTTTCTTCAGCTGCGGACGATTCTTAACAATGGGCTGGTTCAGGGCATACTCCACCTGCTGCTGCTGAGTATGTCGACCCAGATGACTAATGAGCTGGGCCTGGCACCAGGTGGAGAATTCCGCCGTGCCTTGGCCGAGGCCCGCAGAGTGGATGGGGGTTGCCTAGTCCACTTGGGAGACCGACCATACCAGGTGACCCTTCAACGTGCCCTAGCTGCTCTCTCCCTCTGGCAAAAGTTCCGTCTGGCTTGGCACTTCCTGTCAAGCAGGGAATCCGTCAGCAAGGAAGATGTGGAACGAGGAAAGCAGCGGGACATCCTGGAGGAGACGCTGGCAGAGATGACAGGGGAGTTCCCTGTTGTCAGTAGAGTGTTTGTCCATGAGAGGGATGTGTACCTGGTGCACTCCCTGGAGGTAGCAGCTTCAGTTTCAGTGGAAATGGCCATCCAGAAGAACTCAGAGCGGAAGGGAGGGGTGGTTGTAGGGGTGGTAGGGATAGGGCATGTGCCAGGAATAGTCTCTATGTGGGGACAAGTACAGGACTCGGACATACCCCCACTGATGGAGGTACCTCCACCCTCCATGGTGAGGAGGCTCTTGGGGCTGAGTGTGAGGGGGGCCATCTTCGGGTTGGTGCTTTGGGGGACAGTCAAAGTGGTGCGCAAGACCATCCCACATGTCCAGGGCCTATTACATAGGTAATGGGTATAGGCATCCGGACGAAGTGGGAGGATCTATGTTGCTGACCTGTGTTGCAGGACCAGGTCAGATCAAATATGCTCTACCTTGGCTGTTCAGATTCTATTATATTTGTGCTAAGTAAGCAAAATTCTGAGCAGTTGAGCATTTCTGACATGCCTGAAACATTTTTTCACTATAACCAACATCATATGCATGTTTTGTAATTTAAAGAAGAAGAAAAAGTAAAGACAAAAAATTAACGTATTGACTTAGGAATTGATTTCACTGACCTAAATGTAATTGTAACAAGCTTATTCCATAAATTTCCTGTTAACATTTGGAGATTCCTGGAACTAATTACTTTGCTGGAATTTTGCAAACAATATAGTAGTGCACTCTTCCCAATGTCTGAACTGCAGAAGGTTCACTTTTTGTTTGTTTTTGTTGAGTTCTAGGCGAGCTCAGTGTTGAGCTAGTGATATGCTTTGAGCCTATAGGCATCAATATATTGTGAGATGCATTACAAAAGGTACTTTTCAAGGTGCTACTTTGTTTCCCCTTGTCTCTCTCCATGTCGTAAGAAATAAAATGGTTGTGTCCGGATGCAATCTGGCATTCAAATCATAGTTATTTGTCAACAGATTCGTATATTACCTTCTTGGTGACCAAATTTTGTAATGAAAAAGTTTGTTTTTGATGTCTCTTCGATAGTTGAAGTACCCAAAGTGTAAATCAGTACCTGCACGATGGTAGGTCTTTTCTGCCACATTGCTTTGGCTGGAACCAACTGCATGTTAGGCATGGAATCGTCTTGATTGTACTTGAGCTGCACCCCAGTATATTTGCTCACATTGAGGAAAGTGCAACGTTGGTTTCTGAGAAACGAGGTCTTACGATATGTTGATGTGCATAGGCATAACTGAAAAGTGCCCCACAGATGGTGGTCTTCCAAGAGAGCATTTAAGCATTTTATGTGACTCAATGGAAAAGTGCATTTGTATTCAAGTAAACAGTACAGTAATGGCCCGCCCTACAGTGATGGCTCACTGCATCTTGGTTCTATAATAAATAAGCCGTGTAAATGCCATACCATGAAAAAGTGACCATGTTGTGACACCTGGAACCCTTGGCTTGTAGTAGGTCGAAAATCAGTCCACTGAGGTCATTGCAAGAGCAGTAATGGCACCTCACAAACAGACCTGCTGCTTATGTAGGATAAACCATACAGTGACGGCCAGTTTCTACAACCTGCATGCTTTTGTGTGGATTTATCTCGTGTCAGTTATGCCTACGGTCCTAATACCAATAGTACCTACTGTCCTTAGTACTGTAGAATGATATCCTATTGTTTTGCTGCCATGACCATCATTATCTTGGCACCTGGCCATTTAGGCAGTATATTTTGTGCATTTAAAGATACGCACACATGCCGACAGATTTAAATGAATTTGATGGAATGTGAACTAGCAAATCCTCGGTTATTAGATAAACATTTTAGAATATTTATGCAGAAAGAAATTCTGATGGTATTCATGTATTACTCTGACCAATACGCTAAACTGGCCATCACTATGCAGTTTACCCTAACTATCATTATTTGGAAGGAAGTCACCCTTGTAGTTGTGCCTGCAGGATGTTTGTTCGTAGTTAAAAGGTGAGGTGTCGGAGAATTTTTCACTTCTGTACACGTGACTCTCAATTATTGAGAGCCTCGCTCTCACATCTTCTGACATCTCATGATGTGTAATTTTGTGGATAGGTTGCAAAATATTAACACATGACTGTTCCGCAATGATTAATCCTAATTATAGCAAAGCTGGGCTGTTGATGAGAGAAAAGTATGCAGTAGGGGTGGTCTAAAAAACACATTTTTAGAAAGTTGGAATGCAAGAGTGAAAAAAAGTTGTGTTGGGTGATATATCCTTATGACGTGTGAAAAATATAGGTCATGTGAGTCATCTGTAATAGGGTTCGCGAGGGGCGTATCTGAGGTGACCTCACATCACTTCCGGGTTGTCACCTTTTTGGGTGCGGGTACACTTTCTTAACCTAATACCTAAACACGGGAAAGTGTGGACCTTGGGGTCAATATTTGAAATTTCGTTATTTTTGCGATATCTTGCACCGTTTAGGAGATAAGGCTCAACACAAAGGGCAGAAAATTACGGAAAAGTTCACAGTTTTGAATGAAGCAGTGAGAACCAGAAGTTGTTAAGTCCATTTTTTCCATTTTTCAGGAGAGTAGTTTGAAAGTTTCACATAATGTTTGACACACCTTTCTTTGACATTACAGTCTCGGTAATTGTTGTGATATCACTACTATTGTAAGTTAATGTAATGTAAATATGGAGTATCTAGTGCCTACACTGCAGGAGAAAAAATAACAATTAATTTTAATTTTTTAACCACTTCAATGAGGAAATGGAGTGAAATAATATCTCCTAAATTAATTTTAGTCCCTTTATTAGGCCTGAATGTGATGACAATAATTATAAATACATTTTTTATGAAGGCCCTTTTTGGACTTATCAACATCTGACACGAAATTTCTCTTCAGTGCTAAGAGTATCCCGGTCTGAAAAGGGGACTTATAATCATCTGGCTGGGATAAAACATTTTTCAAAGAAAATATGCCTGATAGAGGCCTAGAATTTGCCCTTATCTCAAAATCGCCAAAAATGGACTTAACAACTTCTGGTTCTCGCTGCTTCAAATGCGTTCGTATGTAATTGAAGGGTGCAGGTTCAGAGGAAAAAAAGCATATAATGACCCCTTTGGAATTGAAGAATTTATTTATGATTCACATGGTTGTGTACTACAGTGCTCCTTGTTTTGAGTTTGGCCACCTCAAAAAGTATAGCTGCCTGGTAGAGTTTGTCCTTGTGTGTGCATGATAGTCCAAATTACTCTTTTGTTCACAGTTTTAAAAGTGTTCTTATGTAATTGAAGAGTGCAGGTTCAGAGCAAAAAAATAAAGCATATAATGACCACTTTGGCATTGAAGAATTTATTTCTGATTCACATGGTTGTGTACTACAATCCTCCTTGTTTTTAGTTTGGCCACATCAAAAAGTATACTGCCTCGTAGAGTTTGTCCTTGTGTGTGCATGATAGCAACACTCTCAGAGGGGCTCAAATCATGACTTTATTTTTGTTGTATGTCAGATTGTGCTATAGTTGTTGATCCCAACTGATTACAGTAAGGTACTGTATGTATTCTTAAACTGTTGCTTTGGTATGGCTACTTTTAAAAGTTGTCATAAATATTCGCTGCTAATAATATTGGAGTGTCCCCCCATCCTGCCATCCAGTACTCTGGAGTCTGGACTGACTTCAAGGGCGGCGCGGCGGCGACGCGACGGTTGCAGACGCTGCATTTCTTTTTGCGGAGTCGTATACTTGCTCTTTTGGTCGCCGGCCATCTGCCGCCATATTAGCTCGTGGCAACTAAGAGTCGGTCAAATCTTTATCGGGGAACTCCCACATTTAATTAAACACAATTTAAATATAAATCTTGTTCGCTGAGTTTCACTTGCCCCTACGTAATGTTGCTATATGAAGTTCTGGCCCTTCGCGTCAGTTTTGCGCCAAATGGAAACACAGCATCTTGCCTGGAATAGTAACTTACCGATAATTTCAAGTGACATGCCAAGACATTGAAATTTGGGTAACGAAATGTGTACTCTCCCGTATTTGAGAGGACGAAATTTCGAACGTCCGACTCCGAATCGACTGAAGGACAGAGAGATTATAGTTTTGCTGCGTTGCTGCCGAGCAAATGGTACCTGTGAGAGGACCTACGTACAACAGAGTGTTATGGTCAACAATAACGTTACCAACCTGAACTCATTCGATTGATAAATTCACATGTCACAGTTGAATGTGACGTTGGGGCAATTGGACCATTGCCTTCCCTCCCGGCAGACCATGTTATCTGACCTTGCTTGAACAGCCCTTTTTGTTTTGTACTCACTCCCTTTTTGAGCTTCACGATGTGAGGGTGTCCAGAGGAGCTGTATTGGGTTTGGGAGTCTCCGTTGCTGATGGTATTGTTGAACCGGGGTTCAGGGTTCATTGCTGAGGGATTTGAGGGGGCAAGTTGAACGCACGTCAAGTGTGAGGTTCAGTGAGTTGCATGTCCTATTCTTCCCATTGTTATATCATCAGGTATTCACTATTTTGGGGAAATGTTGAACGCACTAAAGTGTGAGGTTCAGTGAGTCTGTATGACCTATCCTCCCCATTATTGCATTATCGAGTGTTCTTTATTTTGGAATCCATTGTTGCAAAGGTTAAATGAGCAATGTACGGATTGATTCATTGATTGTGAAGAGGTTTATTTGATTGATGTGTTGGATGCAACAGGGGAAAGGAAGGGGATTCGAAGCACATGTCATAATAAGGTGTTGAAAAGCAGATGTAAGGTCAGAGTTGTGTGTATTACAAGTATGTTTTGTTGGGCATTAAATGGTGCAAATTGCCGTTACATGATCATTAACTGAGTCCACTGCGCTTGATTTATCTCGAACCTATATGACCTATAGGTTCCGTTTGGGACTTCTGGCCTCTCCTTGTCCTGTGACATCACATGCGCATCTGAATGTGATGGGTATGTGCTGTTATTATCCATCACTTGCGAACCTCATCGGCACAAGTTATGCTGGAACTAATAATTTTTAAAAGAGCTCGAGGTAGTATCAAACAGAAGTTTACCGCGCAAACAAGAGTAACGATTGACAAAAGGACTCTTGAGGGGTTGATTTATGAATGTATCAAACCTCATCAAACTATGTTTATTAGTTTCAGATGAGGAAATTGCTTATTGGATATAATATTTCAATACCAATCACGTTAATTGAATTGCCTAGCAATTTCAAAACTTGAATGCCTATATGAATGCCTGTGCCATTTACATGATTGTGTTGATCTCAAAGAGATGTAAAGTTATTTCTCAATGAGAAAGTATTAATTATATTGTACACAAATAAATGAATTAAGTTAATATCTGACAGGTTTTCTTCAATGGTGCTGGCATTGAAATCCTTGCAGTAAGGAGCAGAAACTAAGTGCAACACTTTGAATGAGCTATTGTCACTGGAATGGATGAACATATAAAAGCCAGTGGGTAACAATCAAGTACAGTTTATTATTCGTCAGGGTGAGTGTGTGAGGGCAATAGGTCAGGGATGGGATATGACGACCAAACAAGTGCCAATATATAGCAAGAAAACCGCAATGGCCAATGGGAGTTGACAAGTTGCACTAGAAGACTAGATGTAGAAAAAAAAACGGCCTTGAAACCAGATATGGGTACATAAAATACGGTAATGCAGTGAAATGCAGGAAGTTATACATAGCAAGATCTGGTACGGTCACACTATCCACCCAAAAAGATTTTTGGCTTTGCAGGTTTAGAGCCAAAATTTCAAAACACATAATTGCTTCAAGATATATAAGATATATTCTCACAAGCATGCTCAAACCGCAGTAGCTGTGGGGGTTAATTGTGATCATTAATGTGTTATATAGATTGAGGAAAAATACTGAATAGCATGAGGAGAGAGGGAAACAAAACAATGGTCAAATGGATAATCCGGCCAAATATATTAAACCTGAAGACAACTTCAAAGCAACAGCATACGAAAATGTCAAAGAAAATGATCAGCATTGAGTTGATTTTGCGAACTTGGCGCGCCACCTTTGAAACTGTTAAACCACTTATATGTTATTACTTGTCTTACAACTTGCTCATCAAAAGCCTTGTTCAGCATTCGGTTGGTTGCATCCGAAGTTTTGTTGAGCTGGAAGCAAAATTTAATACAAATCTTTTGCTCCCTAACATCAGCCAATTCGAAAAATCGCAGAAGCACAAGAACACGGTGTCAAGAAAACTGACGAAACTCGGAAACATGTGAAGACGAGATTTTTCAGACTAATAGATGAAAGGTGCACCTAGCGCCCCCTAACGTCACAAGTTCGTAGCTCCACTGGTTTGCACGGTATATCGACAGTCCGGGAACTTTTTGATCACACCTCGTATATTTGCATTGTGTATATAACTGGTGGGTCAAAGGGCAGAGTTCTGTTGCATTCACTGGCTTCCCATCCTAAAACTCATTGATCAGTCTCCCATTCCTTGTATAAGGCACACCAAGCAACTTAATGCAAGTGCATCCCAGTTGCCCCAAGCAGTTGGACCCATATGGACAATGGCAGCCGACCAGCGCTCTGTTCCTAGATCTTCCAAATTAGTGCCTGTAGGAATACATAATAAGCACCTATGAGAAGTTCTGCATAAGACTGCAAAATCCACAGATAAAATTTTGATAATATAACTATTCTCCACGTAGAACCAGAAAAGAACGAGAAAAATTTTACTGTCACAATGAAATGCACTGGGAGTGCTCCAGTATATGATATTGTATGCTCATTATACCTTTCTTATTTACTGGCTGCTTGTCAGCATCACTTAAGGCAAAATATACAGTAGATTCATTGGTGAAGCGTGATTTTTCCAAAGATAGTATGGGCATTTAACTTCAGCCATAAATAACTTATTTTCAAAAATTGTTTTATCCCAAGCAAATCTTTTAAGTTTTGTAGGAAAGTTTAATTATTGTGTCACAGAAATGTCTCATAATTATTATCATTCAGTTGTTATACCCTCCAAATAGCTTGTGTGATCAAATTATTGATAAACCATTTAGAACGAACATGCCCACATTCAACTCAAACATCTAGCAGTAGGCTACTATGTTCACCTGCAGTCCACTTGCTGATAAACAATAATGATGCAGGGAATGGAATAATATTATAGACCTACTTTTATTATTTATGTATGCAATGCCGTCCCAGCAGGAATCGAACCTAGAACCTGGTGCTCGAACTCATTTTATTACCGCATGAGAAGTCAACAAAATTGGTAGACCTATTTATTCACTTTAATACATGTAAGCTTTACATTTGGGTATCATCTTCCACTGGCTGTGTTTGAGAACACGCCTATTTGGAGTCTCTTGACCATGTCGACTTACATGTTGTTATTAGTACTGTACCAAAACGATAATAACAGTTTTGCTAATGCACTACACAGGACGGACAGAAAGTTTCTTCTCACCTCCGAAGGATGTTGATATCTTTTAAGTTTAGTTTTAATTATAAATGGTATACTATGGCATATTCTGAAAGATTTCATGCCCACAAATGACTAATCTCCACATTGTGGCTAATTTCTTTTTGTTTCAGAAAGATGCGAAGTGAGAAGTAACAAATTCGAGATCCACAAAATTATTGCCATGAGACCTTCCTCCCCCTTCCAAAAGCCAACCATTTCACGGGAATAACAGTGGTCCATTATGTGTACCGATTATACTGTATATGCTGCAGTAATGTTAGTCTACTACTTACAGTTGCAAAAAGGTACAATGATGGCGATGATGATGTGTCAAATAATAATCAGTTTCACTTAACAATGACATTGAATTAAAAATTAAAGTTAAAATGTATAGGCATTATTTAGTTAGCTATCAGTATTGCATACAAGTGCAAATTAAAGCAGCAATGATTTCGGGTCTTTTCAAAATAAGCAGTTATGCAAGCAAGGATTTGATTGCCAAAAAAGGACGCAAATCCAGGCAAGAGGCTGGACACATAGTACTTTATTATTTGAACTAAAACCAGTGTAGATTTTTGAGACTCACATTTAACATTTCATGTATCATGCCTATGTTGTCAATGTGACAGTTTCTCTGCTTAAATTCATATAATATATAACAATCACAATTTTTATATATAACTTACGATATCTCCAAATGATTCTGAGGAATTAAGGCCATTTGGAAATTAACTTTTCATTTATATGTATGGATTTCGTGATTCTAGCGGAAACTTAATATGAATTACAATGATGTTTCAAAAATTGCTGATGTAACAATATATTTAAAAACCATATAATGGGGAGAAACTTATTTCCATCCATCCTGCAATTTAAGAAAGTCGCATAAGCACAGAAATGCATACATTTTATTCATGTTTATGTGACATGCATATTAATTAAATAATAATTATGCTAATTTCTCAAAACTTGTTGATCTGACATGGGCGAAACTTTCTGTCAGCTTCCAAAGTTCTCTGGAAGATTTTACAACAGGCTTAAAACAGGTTTAAAACAAGAAAAGTAACACACAGAAAATTAATATTTATATGCATTTTCTGGTTCAGTATGATTGAAATGAAATCGGAACAACAATGATATTTCAAAAATTACGAACGTTATAATGAAAGCCTTATGGATTACCTATACTCTGACAGACCTCATATCAACGAAGTTCAATGACATGCAAGTCTGTGCCACACATAATTATATAGTAAATAAACCATAATGTGCCAAGTGAAGAATAGAATCGCACTGACCTACTACTTGCCTTAAAATAAATTTGATTCAAATTAAAATACTTTCAGCAGCTGCAGCATTCAATTTAGATTTCTTTGCCTAAAAAGTGGCCCAATAGAAATGGGAAGGTACACTAAAATCATTACAAAAAAATTACTCCATATCTGATACTAGCCCTACTATACCACAATGAGCAAGTAGAAGCCAATGTTGTTAAAGTTTTCGCAATGCATCCATCAAAGCCTGCAAGTCATAGTTGATATCTCGCACCAGTTGCTCCACTTGTGGGCGAGAATCCAGTAACTCCATGTTTTGCGTGTAAGCGTTGTATCTCACCGAAAACGAACGTGGAATTGTCTGAGCATATTTCCTGGATTAAAAAATTCAAATTGATAATTCAGATGGCTATGTGAATGAATAGAATTGGTACATACGTCATTCGTTCTTTAGCATCCTCAAAGCTATCAGCCACAAAGTACACAGGTTGGTACTGCGTGATTGGATAAGGCTGCATTGCAGTACGTGGGGGATCAAAGGCTCTCAGTTCAGGCTTCCCACTTAGGCAGTACTCCAGTTCACCGAAGGAGGACAACAGACCCGCGCCATATGCCTTCAACTTACCATCTTGGCGGCACAGTCCGAACTCAACCGTGAACCAGTAGCACTGAAACACAATGTTCGCATATCTCACAATAGTGTATATTGTTCATAAGGATCTCCCTATACTGCTTTATTCATATAGGAAAAGCGGTCAGGAAACTTTCGAGACTGGTCAAGATTGTACTTCGTGTGCAGGGTTGTCTGGTATATCAAAAGTGGTAAATGCAAAATAATGTCCAGTCACGGTCACTCACTCTTGTCCATGACAAATCACGATTGATGATTCCTGATCCTCAAAATGAACCTTACGCCTTACCGTTGCCAACTTTTCCACGTATTCGTCAGGGGCACCCAGAGAAGCCAACCCGATCTCCTGCGAGAATCTAGCAAAGGCTGGGTCCGCCAGGAGAGGCACATGACCCAGAAGCTCGTGACAGACGTCCGGTTCCGGTGTGTACAATGGAACAGAAGGATGGCGCATGTACTGGGTTGAATGAAACACCCGGAAGGCTAGGCCGGCCAGAAAGTCGCGTGATGACAGAAGACCAGCCACGGGACGAATTGTGTAGCCTGTACAATCTGTATACACGGTATCAGAACCATGAAGTCTTGTTTAGGACGAAATTACTCACCCTTCAGGAAGTTGGACACGTCTTCCAGCTGTGGAACATTGTTCTCACGGTAACCGCAGTTTTCAATCAGCAGAGGAAACACATCGTTGTGCTGGCGACAGCCATGAGTTGGGTACAATTTGGTCAGGTTTCGAAACACAGCTGCCCATGTTTCGACCTCTTCAGGAGTGTACGTCACTCGTGGAACTGGCTGTCCACTGAAGATAAAACAGAACGTTTATGTCTTTCAAAATTCCTTTATTCACTTTAAGACTTACGTCCGATAGTTAAGAGCCAGGTCAGCGAAGTACTTGCGCCTGGCACGGTATTCAGTATCGGTGAATCCTGGGTGGTCCGCCTCCAGTTCGGACCCATAAGAGAGGATCTGATTGGCGAACTTGTCTAGGTCAACCATCTTCCTGGGAAACCATGGTACGGCGTCGGCATTGTCTCGGTGGTTCCTGGAGATAAGTTGCAAGTAGGTTGCGGATTCCCTGATTTCTTCCAGAGCTCCTCCAAGGTTTCCAGTACCAGAGTCGCATTCTACAACAAACTCCGAGTGACGACCTGGTGCACGTCGAGAAGGACGAGATTCGATGTGGACTAGGTTCACGCCGTGAGTCTGTCAATTTCGGATTAAAGTTCATCAGGAACAATTATTATTATGCCCTTGCACTTGTACCGGGCGATAAACACGACGCATTCGGTGATATGCTATTCATCTGACCTCTTTGATAAGGTCATTGGCCCTCAAAAGGGTGCGCTTTCTTCTGCGCAGCTAAAATTGCAACATAATGTGGCAGCCTTGCGTCTTGATCATGCGACAACGGGAAAGTAAGCTACACGGGTCAGCTTCTTATCTAACTGCTGAAGGCTGAGGACACCGTTAAAATGTGCAGAAAAATTGCCATGATGCAATCACCAGATTATCTACGTAACTGCATTCAGAATTGTTGTTGCTTCATCACGGGTTATTACTGGTTTATTGGTAAAAATTTATGTCAATCATGTTCGCAATGCGAACTGAGTGCAAAACAACGTGACCGATTTGCTCTTTGACTCCTATTGGTTGCCAAGGGATTACTAAATCATAAAAATTCTAGAAAGTAGATTTCCTCTGGCAGTAGCTGCGCTGATAAGTTTTATGAGGGGATATAGCTTACCAATAACAAGTTGGCGCCAGAAATATCTACGTCATATACGTAGAAGACAGTAACACACTACGGTAATACCAGTGTTATTGTATGACACGTACATTTTTAGTAAAACATCCAAATTATGGCAGCAGGTCACTCTGATAATTTTATTCCCTATTTTATTTTTTAAAATACCATATTGGAACTTCTTCGATAAAAATTATAACATGCTTACCATTATTTACCATTTATATTTGAGATTCGGGTTGTTCACAGCATTTAAAAAACAACTAAAAGGTCAACTGATGCACTCGCCTTCAACACTATATATTCTCATTTCGAGTGGCATGTCTCATTTCTAGTGACCTTGCTGCTTATTATGGAATTTGGAATACAGATCACTTATTTGTACAGAGAAACATTCCAGCTGTTCTCCTTCAACAGTATTTACAGCTGCATGCTTCCCCAAGAACACGCTGATAAATCTCGTCCCCGGAAATACTGATTGGACGCAAGATCCCCCTTTCTGCTGCGTCAGTTCAGGAGAAGGGCAAAAAGTAATCGCATTTGTGACACCCTGATTATTTCGAGTGTGACAAGCCTTGATTAGGATATCTCCCTTCATGTTCAGGGTCACACAAAACAAAGTTTTGGAACATGACGAAAAAATGCTGGGAAAAAGCCAAAAGAAGGGTCAAGTTCAGCAGGGAACACTTGGGGTCATCAAATGCGTGAAATACACCTCCACCATTGCAGAGAACGTCCTTGCACATTTTTTCCCACCCATAACAGTCTGTAAGGGTCATTTTTGTCAGAAATATTGGTACAACTCACCTCGAAGATCCTAAGTGCACATGCCAATGCCCCAACGTCCTCTTTCAGGCTGAAGATCAAGCAGGTATTCCTGGCCGAGTCTCTTCCTTCTTGAATGTAGTTTCCCTCAACAAAGAACGGCTGTGGAGAGCAAGGACGATCCATGTCGCCAATCGGAAGTCAAATTGCATTTTTCCGGAGCGTCATTGCATATATATCAAAAATCCCCCTCTCCTCCCCCTCCCCCAAAGGATCCATCCCAAACACACCCCCTACTGGCGTCATCCTCCTCATCATTGGAGAGAGGACAGTAAAAGGACAATGTGACGCAACAGGTTTAATCCATTTTGCTACCAACAAAGAAAGTCTCACCTTGTCATCTGGACGTCTTCCGGATGTCACAACCATGTCCGTATCCGTGGCCATTTTTCGTGCAGATGAGATGGATGCTGCTGAATCCGGAGATGTCGACTTATCAACTGGTGGCGTCTTTGATGGTGAGGCACAAAGGTCGCGCGCATCCTAGAAGTGGGCAACAATGGCCGCCCCATCTTCCACCAATGCCATTAGGAGTTTGTACATATCATGCGCTGGAAAAAAAATGCCGGGTATATGTATAAAAAAGTGACCCTCTTCTGACGATTCTATTGGTCAGAATGCTTTCATTGCTGCACATTGGCGTCCATATGAGCCGCCTTTTCTTTTCTTCCTCTTTGACGGATCAGAGGTCGAGGAGACCACGAGCTGGGGGTGACTCGATTAGGTCGTGATTACGTTTCCCAAGTCAATATGAAGGTTGCAGATGTAGCTTACTGTATGCGAGTCATTCATAGGGCTTTAGAGGAGTTGTGCATTTCCTTGCTAGGAATTATTATATGGAGCATCGCATCCTGACCTAACCAAGAAATGAAAGTGATTTATATCGATACTGTGTTGATATCCAATTCTCAGTAAAAAATAGTCCAATGAACATTCACAGGAAGAGAGCACAGCATCTTTCGTATGATGAATAACTTGGACACACCCAGTTATTTCACATAGGTGATGCTGTCGTTATTAGGGGGGCGGCATGTAATTTAATTTTCACAATAATTTTCATACCTGATAGTATTGCTGTAAATGCAGCTGGTAAAAGGTATCACAACCATGAATAGCCAAAAAGGTGCAATTAATTAATTAAATTACTTTCACTATTTCCACCATCTTCTCGAGGTTTGTGGACATGCAATAGCGTAGGCCCTATTCATATTAAAATAGTACATAGTGATTACGGTATTATTTTAGAAATTAAATGAAAGAGGTCATACACAACATCATATTGAAATTATTGAAGATAAAATTATTAGTATCAATGAATGTAAGTACAGGGACGGTGTTTCTCTGCCCAAGTTGAAGATAACGGGAGGGAAGACGGGGAATAGTTTGTGGTTTATTCACTTCTGGCGATGTGTTAGGGTCTCCCGCCTTTACCTGTTTCCATGCCGCCGACTTCGGCGGCATGCAAACAGGTAAAGGCGGGAGACCCTAACCTTGTGCCGAGATTGGACATGCATTCGAATGCAGGCGAGATGTAATTAATACTGTATACAGTATTCATCAATCTTTCCCTGTTTTGCTACTTCGGGTCTTCAACTTGGACAGAGAAACACCCTGAATAAAGAATAATTAATAGAGATATAAACTAATAACGAATAACCGAAATAATATGATGAAGTTACTTCATTATACATACCGTATGTGTAAAAAAAACTGTAGTTAACATAAAACTTATAGTGGACCTATTATTGCAAAATATTACTTTTTAATTCGAAGGCAAATGTGTACAATATTACATGGAAATATTATACAGAACCGATGGAGATTTGACTGTGAACCAAGTGGAGGTACGGTATTATTTATTGCTTGTCCCCTGACAATACACTATAAGATTGAAATGTTTCAGGAAGTTATAGACCAATGCAATTGATGCATTTAGGACTACCGCAGGCAGAGTATCCCAAATTATCATGTTCAGGATTAATGAATCTGACAATGAACTGGCAGTAAATGTGACATACTGCTATACACTTTGATGCGCGCTTCGATGACTTCCACAGGGTGGTCAGTAACTACCAGATTAGCTTCAGAGATAGTGCAATCCCTTGGCATATACTTTCTAAAACCGTCATAAACCGGCTGCGAGGCATTATTATAGGTACGGCATGGTTTTGTTAGCTTGGTGTGAATACAGGGTATTTCTTACCAGTGGGATTTTCCGCCGCCAGAATGCAAAGGTGTTTGGTCGCCTGTATATGTCGTTACTAGTGTATGGGATATTCTACTGCAGGTAATAATGAGTGGCTGAGAAGCAGAGTGGTTCATGTCGAAAAAGATAGTTTTGATATAAACGCATGCAAAGTTCTAGGCTTGCCTTTGCAGCCATGGTAAAAGTAAGTCACACCAGGTCACACTAACTTAATAATTTGATAGCAAATAATTATTACAAACGTCTTTAGGCCAAGTTACAAAACAGAGTTGGGCATGGGGAATGCCATGCAAGCGACAACTCAAAATTGCCGAATTTCGACATGAACCACTCAGACACTCATATGATCCGCAAGCAGGAATTGTTAGATGTGTGGTGTGATATACAGGATATTTCCTATATTGTATACACTACGACTTGCGCAATGATGATCTGCAATTAATTGCATTATGAAGCCTCTGAACCAAACATAATATTGTTTTATTTAAATGTTTTGTAACATTATAAATTCTCTCACGGAAATGACGGCTTTGCCTTCTTTTTATAGTTTCATGACGCTGGTTCCTGTTATTTATGTAAGCATATGTCTTCTTTCGTCATAGAGTAGGCCGAGAAATCGTTCTACCTAATCCCAATCCCGGGGCTATTTTTTTTTGCTTTCCTTCTTTCATGGGTCATGGCAGTAACATTTCTAAATGCTTTTTACATGTTTCCACAATGGAGGTGGGGTTTGCATACCGTGACATTCGTCACTCTCCCTACACCAAATTATGATCCCCTCTATGCATCCCACTCCTTGCAAAGTAGTGGGACTCACTGCATTGAGAAACACATTGAAATAGTACTGAGGTCAGCTGTTTAGACGTATCTTGACAACTCGCTTTTGCAACAAAAAACGAAGGCAAGAGCAGTTACTGGAACTAGTCCAAATGAATAGCAAATCGCTGGTACCTATACATAAACAAAACTTCAACACCATTATCAAACATGGTAATATAGGCCTACTAGTTACCAAACATATCTTGCTATTGCATATTGATGCGTCAATGTTTGCCTTAGTAATCACAAAAACAAACACTACCGCCATAGTACTGGAGGTCTATGACTTTGGTAGGCTATACTATAGATGGGCAAAGTATCGGTGATATTTTCCTTAAATGATCAAAACATGATATGCATGTTATTTTCCTTAAATGAGCAAAACATGATAATTATGCGTGTTGTGCAGCATGTAAATCACATGGTCACATTCTACATACTAAAGGCCGTTGTCTCTAAGAGATTACAGCAAATACTGAACGCAAAATCGCAATGACACTTTCAATCCGTCTTGAACACGTTTTGTAAGGATTCAAACTATATAGTTGCATTCCTGGGTTATCGAGATGAGAGGCTTCAAACATAATGTTTTTTAAAAAATCCAGGCAAATATGAATAGTGACGAGATAATATCATGTTTATGTTACATTAGCATGCAAAAGGGTGCGTCATCTTAAGGGTTATACCAACTCCCAACCCTTCCTTGCTGCATGGGTCGCCTGATGCACAGGATGAAATCCCCCCCCCCCCCACCCCCTCCCAATTACATAAGGTACTTATGTTACTGAATTACCTTGAATATGAGAAATCACCTTCAGGGTCAGTTCCCTGATAGTCAGGTCAAGCTAGCTGTTTTGAATATTCAATCAATCAATCAATCAGTCAATTTATTTTACCTCATAGCATCGGCACAATGAGGGAATTTTGAATATTCAATTAATCAATAAACTTTTTATTTCACCTCTCCACTTAATAGATTTTGACAAGGGATTGCCAGTATTTTCTTCAGGTTGTGAACTTGTTCCACTTATTTTTATAATTTTTTTTTTAACGTTACCCCGTGCTAGGGCCATGGGCCCTTATAGGGGGGTGGATTACCACCATTTTCCTTCAATTTTCTTATTATTTTCTTCTAACACCGGTGCAAGGATGAAAGGACAAGAGGTAAGGATAGGGATTTTCGGGGAGGGAACATGGGTGCAAGTGCACGTCTGAAAACGGGTCATGTGCTGTTCCCCAGGAGGTTAGGTTGCCAGACACCTCCTTGGTGCAGGTCAGAGACCCTCCTGACGCAGGTGAAAGGAAAGTTCCCCAGGCGGGGATCGAACCTGGGGCCTTTCACACAGCAAGCCGAGACGTTACCATCACGGCCACCACACCTCCCCACTCACTTATTTTTATAATTGGGCTCATATCCGCATCAATGGAAAGGATCTGATGCATTAATAAAATCTAATAACATAACCTTATCACACCTACCTTTTAAAAATCCTAGAAATCTCACTTTTCTAGAAGTAGCTAAAATGAACTTATGCACCTCAAATTTTCTTCATTTTCATTAATCTGTCAACAGTACAGTATAATATTATCACAAAAACTAATTCCCTACGGAATTGTAAAAAAAGGAAAGTAAGATCCAAGTAACGGATAGAAATTACTGAAACAAGACTGGACTGCGTAAGATCTTCAACCTTATGGATAAATGTAACCCAGAGATCTTACTTCCGCATTTTGCACAATAATTAGATTTGTATCATGGTGATGATCAAAGCGTCTTTGGCTTATTAGCATTAGAATGGCTGATGGACAATCTGTGGACCATTAAACATTCAAGCTACTCAGTAAATCGATGAACAAATTAATTAATTCAAGGATTATATTTATCCTTTATCTTTATTAAATATATTATATTATATTACATATTACATCATATTATATTACATATTATATCATTATATTACATATTATATTATTATATGTGAATTATTATAATGGGAAACATTTAACCTTCCAGCCACTCAGCTAATCGATGAACCAATTAATAACATTCTTTATTTTTATCGTTTATTCTTATTATCATATTATTATTTTATTATTATATTATATTATTATTATAAGCATAAAATAATATAATATAATAATGGTCCACAGATTGGCTTATTAGCATTAGAATGGCTGATGGACAAAGCCGCTTTGATCATCACCATGATACAAATCTAACTATTGTGTAAAATGCGGAAGTAAGATCTCTGGGTTACATTTATCCATAAGGTTGAAGATCTTACGCAGCCCAGTCTTGTTTCAGTAATTTCTATCCGTTACTTGGATCTTACTTTCCTTTTTTTACAATTCCGTAGGGAATTAGTTTTTGTGATAATTGCAGCTATTTTTTGACAAAGTAACCTGAACATGCAGTTATACTCATAGGATGGTATAGACCAGAGGTTCCCAAACTTTTTGAGTCGCGCAGCACTTTTCAGCAGAGATATTCGTGACGGAGCACTAACGTCATCGACGGCGTAAGCATAAAAAAATTCTGAGGGGGGGGGGGGCGCCAAATCAGTAAATGGGAAGGCGAGGGACAAAAGGGCGCCGCAGGCGAAAAAATTCGGGTTCACGGTCACGGCAGCTACTGATAGATTTAAATGGGTATATAGCTTATTGAAGAATTCCTTTTCTCCCCACCCTCCTCGTGGAGCACTTGGAGAAGCTTCGTGGAGCACAGTTTGGGAAACTCTGGTATAGAGAGAGGAGCGGATACTTACATCTTGGGCGGGGAGAATATTTTCTTGGTCGGTTTTATTAAGGTTCGTACACAGCTGAGAGGAGAGTGGAGATAGAGTTTATGGAGATGTTGAGGTGGCAGGCAGGATTGTCAGGAAGTGTTGAGAGTGGCAACGACTTTTGTCATATAAGTTCTGGACCTAGAAAAGGCATGGTGGGAATTGTCCTGGTACAGAGAGAGGAGCGGATCCTTACCTCTTGGGCGTCGGAAAGATTTTTTTGGAAGGGGTTAAGGTTCGTACACAGTTGAGAGGAGAGAGATGATTTCTGATTAGTTTTATCTTGTGAAAGATGGCTGCTTATAGTTGGTTGCTTGGTTAATTTCTTTCCGACCAAATTTCATTATCACAAGTCCCTTCTTCATGACATCTGTCTAAGTTCTCAAATGTATAAGGTGGTTAGAAGTGATTATTCGCTACCCGGCTGTACCCAGGACCCACCACGTGGAGGTGGTCGCGTTGTTCGGGTCCTATACCCATGCCCACTCAATCACTTTCCCATGTGGACACAAGTCTCCTCAAAATACTACTCTAGTATTGCAGGGACAAGAAATAAGATCACGGCCTCTCTCATCATCCTGGTACATGATGGTGAGAGAAAGGGAAGAAAGTCGGTTATTGGGAGTGAGAATAACACTAAAGTCATATATCATACGGGCGTCGTATGCCTATGTGGTAAGGGTTGCCGTTCGAATCAGCGGGAGGAGAAAGGGGGCAACACCAAAGTCTTATACTGGTTGGGCTAAGTATACCGGCAAGGACGAACCGCAGGGGTTTACGTAAGGGGGTAATCACTCGACTGAAAAGTGTACACTGGAGTATCAAATTCAAGGAGTACCACAGAGTAATAAAGAGTGAGGTGCCTGAGGAGTACCAGGGAGTACCACTCCCAGGTGTACACCGGAGTACCGAAGTGATTACCCACTTGGGTTTACGAAGCCTGCGTGGATTATAAATGCATTAACTTACCAAAATCAAGATAGTTTCAGTTTAGTTAGTTTAAGTGGTTGAAGGGTGCAGGGGGACTGATGACACGAAGATCGAATGGAATTCATACGAACATGATAGAGTTATCGTATCTAAGACAAATTCAATAATATTTGATGGTTGGCAACAACACAGTCATAATCGAGTCACTCAACTGTTGACCTAAGGAGGATACCGTGGAAACTGAATTAAATATAATAACAAGTTGAATGAATAAAATGTTTATTTAATAATAATGTAATGAAAATAAGGTAAGGCATATATTTATTTAAGCAGTTAGCGTACGTAATTCCGCATAAAGTGTAGAGATGATATTTACACAAAATAATATTCTAAATAATGTGTGACTATTGTCCCACATGGATTCCAGTTACACGCATTGCTGCTCATAATGAATTATTCATTTATAATTTTATTTCGGGGTTCTATTACGTCCTTGGGTTTTTTGTGTAGGGGATCGGGCACTGCAGCACGTCGGGCCGGATACGTGTTCAAAATATGATGGCTGTACTTGCAACGGTTTTTGAGATATGCTTGACAGAAAAACGTCCTCTGAACAACAACAACAACAACAACAACAACAACAACAACAACAACAAGGAAAATTTTCATTGTTGTTTTTGCACGAGGATCTTACTTATAGGGACTATCGTCCCTACAATAAATAATAAATAACAAAGGCATTAATGAAATGATCATTACGGGGGAGGCACGGTGGCCGAGATGGTAACGTCTCGGCTTGCTATGCGAAAGGTCCCGGGTTCAAATCCTCACCCGGGAACAAACCTTTCGCGTCAATGGGTCGTGACCCGCGCCTAAGGAGGCGTCTTGGCAACCTGACCTCCTGGGGGACTACACCTGGCCCACCGCTGGACAATGCACCTGCACATGTGTCCCCTCCCCAAATCCCCAACCCTTACCCTATTTCCTAGTAATCCTTGCACCGGTGATTCGAAGAAAAACTAATTAGAAAACTGTATGGTGGTCTACCACCCCCCGAAAGGCCCATAGAGGGCCATCAAGGGGTACGAAAAATAAAAAATAAAATAAAATAAAAATAAATGAAATGATCATTACAGAAAGTTCATACAATTACAATGATAAATGGAGTTATTCATAGTTGTCAAAACTACATATGAAAAACCACCACGAGGCACAAAATATTTTACCAATACGTAACAGGTCATCTGAAAACAGGCCTTTTATGACACTTGTTCTTATCAACCATCTCTGAAAAGGATGGAAGTGTTTGAAGATGAAAAAAGTTTACAGACTTAGTGATGTTCAGTGTTAACACCTATTTGTAACGTTCCAGGATATTTTTAGTGTCATGTTCAGGAGTCAATCACTTTTTGTGAAGTGCATGACATCGTGCTCAATATTTTTTTTGTGGCATTCAATAAGAAAAAGTAGCAATAGTGAAATGCATCTCTGTGCCATCATTGTGCATTTCTAATTACATAATGACTTATTAAGAGTAATTATGTAGCGAATGAAGGCAGAGCAGTGGTGTAGTGGTTAGCACCGCCAGCCTTCCACGTCTGAGGTCCTGAGCGTGATCCCCATATCAGACAGAGGACACTTTGCTCTTGTGGAAAGTGTTTCAATGGGTTCCCTCCTTGTTCACGTTAGTTTTTTCAGGGATCTGCCATAATCAAAATTAATCAGCAGTGAAACAACTCAATAAAGGCAGGCATTCACAAGATGATTCCCTAACATGCCACAGGCTTATCACAGGGTAACCATTATTATTATGTGAAGAATGCATATTTGAATGGCATTCATTGCAGAAGCGGTACAAGTCACATGCTTTTAAATTTAATTAGAAAAATATGGATAGTTTACATTAAATTACCAATGATAAATTCATAACACATGAAAAATTCTACTACATACACTTATTCACAGTTTCATAAATACACTGTATGGAAGAAGAGTCGCTTAAGACCTGTCAGTGTGATAATTTTGCACACATTCTTGAGTCATGTGGATTCCCTGATGCCAAGGTGAAGGACAGGGATTTTTGCACATAGTAAGTTACATTCACGTATTCTATACCATCTTGACTCAAGAGTGACTGGAAAAATTCCAATGACTGTAATCTAACTTTTGTTTCACACGTTATGTACATAAGAGGTTTTCCTTCTCTCACTTTTCTTATATACAGGGTGTATCAAAACTCTACCATAAGCCATGTACCAATGGCATAAGGGGCACCAGAGCATCATTATATGTAGAGGGGTCATCATGTCTAGGCAGCCACATCACGTAGATAATTGATCATTTGCGAAGTAGCGATTGCGCTTAAGCGTGATTGTAGAATAGCAGTGCATCTGGGGGGAACTGCATTCTAAGAGCCCTTAGTGACTACCCCAATAGCAGTGTGGCAGTAGCCCCCCAGAAAATAGCTGCGACCTTCACCTGTGATGCGATTGGCGGCTGAAGGTTTGCATACCTGCCAGGATATTTTATACCTATTGGTTGAGGTCAATTATCTCGGTCATGCGGCGGCCCAGGCCTATGATTCCGATACTGAAAATGATCATCTGCTGACCATTACGCCATTGGCATATGGCTTATGGTAGAGTTTTGATACACCCTGTATAACCACACTTTCATAACTTATGCCCTTTTGGCAATTACCAATTCAAATATTTGCAAAAATACTAATACATGCAACTTTCATATTATGCTCATAAGTATAAAGTACGAGTAAGAATAACAATAAATCGTGATATGGAGAAGGATGTTAGAAATATCCACTACTACCATGAGTTGATACAATCAATATGGTTTAAATGTGACAAAATATCCGGACTGTTATACCATGATTGGTTTTCCAGAAGCAAAAAAAAAAAAACGCCCAGAAAGTTTGGGGGGGTCACTTCATTAGAACCAAAATACCAACAATCACATGATTGGTGTGCAGCTAATTTTATCAACCTTTTCAAATACTGTAGCCTCCAAGTAATGAATCGTAAAATTGTTTTTATTGCCCACATCATTCACCCATGAACAAATTGTAAATATGATTAATACATCATAGTACAAAATGTCTCAAAATTAACCAATGTTTCACATTCCTCTGCATGTAAGATGGGGCATTTCCAGAGGGTTCAGAGTGTTTCTAAGCAATGGATGGCTACAGAGGCCAAGTCCAGGTTTGATAGCTGTCAGGCTCCCTGAAGCTTTTCTTGACAGAGGACCTGGTGACCTGCCATCAAATGCATCTATTCATAACCAATTGTGCAACTTTTAGCAATACAATCTCTCGTGAAAGCGGTTTACTCTTCTTCACAAAGCGGCCTTTGAAACACATATCAGACTAGCAGTAGTTCATGAGGCTGGTTCTCAATGCTTTCAATGATCCGCATAAGCAGTCACATGCTAACTAATGGTGTGCATGAAGTTTGCTTTGGTTTATTGGGAAAGTCAAAGTGTGCATGGAAGTTATTTTACATATTGTGTGAGAGGCTCGAAAAGAGACCATGGGTTTATGTGAATGCAAAGAATTGGTAAAATATTATGCCACAGCATCTCTAGTCAACAGGATTTTTAGTGTAGCCCAGATAAACACTCAACAAATATGATAAGTAATGAACTCAAGAGAGGTGCCCCAGGGCGCAAATCCCTCCTCACATTTTAAGTCATGATCACTCAAAACAATAGGGTAGGACATGATTTTGATGAATAACTTCAATGCTTTGCAATGCCTTTGCTACACCCATGCCACATATCAAGCCTATGTTAGTCAACATACTGGTCTTAATAAAATTTACATATCAATATTCATTTGCTTAAATTAACTCCTTTCAGATGGGCCCCCTTTTGCTAATTTATTGGTTTCAGATGGGGGGGGGGGGGGGGGGGGNTTATTTACATGTAAGTTAAAAGATTAAAGTTCTCTCCAAGTCAACAACATGGGCAGATCTGTAAAGCTATGGCAGCTTGGTTTGCAACGGAATAACTATTCTCTAGCTATGGACTCAAAAGCCAACATGTTCCAAAGTGAGCAATGAGATAACAATCGCCTTCAACATTGTTTTTGCCCCTCTTGATTATTTTCTTTTAGACATATGGTAGCAGTGGATCTGATGATTCACTCTGGATGGATATGTAGCTCAAGTTACTCTCCATGCCTAAATTGGGAGATCAAGGTCAACACATTTTTTTTTTTTACCTTCGTACCTGTGAGTGACAAAAATGCTGACACTGGAAAAATTGGTGTGCATATTTTTGGCACTCATTGTATTTAAGCAACTTATTTTCTTTCTAGTGTGAGAAAAGTGAAAAAGGCATACAGAAACTGTTACTTTGCTTAAGTAAACTGGTTTCCCTGTAAAGGCCACTGGGGAAAAGAACTAAAAGGCAATTTAAAATGAATGATATCCACAAAATTTAATGGCATTTTAGAAATGGTTCACTTGGTAGTGTCACATGGGTGTTATCTTAATTGATATGGTATTATGCAACAAAATATGAACAAGTTTGAAGTCACCAGTGTCATAAAAAATTATGAGGTATGCATTCAATGCAAATTATGCAAATGACACTTGCACTCTCACTTGACAAAAAACAAAACAAAAACAGAATCTTCAAAATGCCATACAGTGACAGGGACACAACTAAAGTGGATATAAAAATACAGCAAAAAAATTACAACAAAAATGAACACACTTAACTTATTCAAGTTTTATGTAATAATTACAGTCCATATGGTCAAGAGATCCCTCCACCACTATTATATTACACAAGGCCTACTGCTTAAACATGCACTTGAAGTGTGCCACATACAGGCCTCTAATGCATCATGGATACAGCATGTGACACAAACTTGATTGATGGAAAGTTGAACTCTCCTCAAATTATCTACAAACATTCGAGAGTACAAAACATACACAGTAAATTTCTTATCAATATACTGTATTATTTACAGCTTGTAGTGAACATTTCAAGTTTTCGATACCTACAGTAGATTTTATCAGCTTTTTCTCAGAAATGAACCCTGACATGATCTCTCAATTAGGTTCCTTGTCATTACATAATGCACTTGCCTACAGGGAGTTATACATGGTGTTCCAAATTCGTGGGTCGTTTTTTATAACTGATATCACCTGATAGTAGTTTTTTGTAGCTTGTTGTGCCCCTAACCAGGTGCCCCATTCTATAGCAACTGCTATATTCAACCCCCTGGGAGCATGACCTTAGACTACTAAGGTCTGGTCATTACCTCTTATCGCCTGATGGGGCGGTTTGCGGGAGATGCTCACTTGAGAGCACCTTTCCAAATCTCTATACATACCTGGCGACCTTACCGGACAGAGCTGAACTTAGGAAGAAGGGAAGCGTCGGTCAAAATTAAGAATCTCTTTCGATCATACGAGTATGAGATTCTTAATTTTGACTGATGCTTCCCTTCTGCCTAAGTTCAGCGCTGTCCGGTAGGGTCGCAACGTATGTATAGAGATTCAGAAAGGTTCTCTCAAGTGAGCACCTACTGCAAAACGCCCAGTCAGGCGATAAGATCTGATGATAGGGGGCGTGTCTGGGGGTTGCCTCGGAGTAATGGAGCACCTGGTTAGGGGCACAACAAGCTACAAAAAATAACTATCGGGCGATATCAGTTATAAAAAGTGACCCATGAATTTGGAACACCCTGTATTTTCGCCAAATTCACATGGTGTTGCTTGTGATGTGACATACTTGTCTTTAAGGTTCATCCTAATTAAGACACGCTTATCATATTGCAATAGTGACACATTTCCATAATTATGTTAACATGCACAGTAATTTACATGCCATGCACATCAAAGTGAAGGACAAAAGTGTGACAATTGTCATTGCATATTGGTGTTTAACAGTAAGTAATGAACCCTTCTCAATGAATTTTCAATGCAGCCTTTGGATGTCCAAATATACAATAAAAATGTCGCACAAATGACAGAAATGTAAAAGTCTGCGTAATGAACCCAGAGTATTTGAATGATGTGTACTAAGTTATTTCATATATCATGATTGCTACATTAAAACAAATCACATTTCACTTCATGTCAATGCCACTTGCAATTCTGGACTTACATTACTGCAGTTATGGTTGGGCCAATTATGTACTTAAGTGCTCTACTAACAAAAAAATTAAGGACACAAAATCCAGCACTTTTTAACCTCAAAGAAAGTAGTTCTGAATAAATATCTGAATGAATATCTCAACCCCAAGAATCACACTGACAGTGTAGCTTGTATACACATTGATCAGAATTATTACAAGAGTCGCTACATGCATCGCAAGTGGGCACCGCAAATGGGGTCCAACTTCAAGATGCAGTAAACAATTACTGTACTTTCACACTTTTTATTGTGATTATGTTTTTGTCACTAAGAGTGACTTCATGCCAATCAGTATGTATCAAATTCAAAACTACAATTGAGTTGACTGCCATCTGGAAAACCCCAAGTGATACCTTCCAGAGCACCAGTCCTTGGCTGACTTCCTTCAGGATTCAGCATTTTGGGTGCATAACACTTCCATCATCTCCAGCCGCTCATGGGAGATAATGAGTACTGGAACACAGGGTCAACATTCATTTCAGAATGATTCATTGACCTGACATGACAAGTTCGTGAATTGAATTATGAATCACATCAATGCGATTGGAGTACTCCCACTTGGGACTGGGTTTCACCTATGTGGCTTTACAAAGATTTCCTCTGCCAATACATTCTAAGGCACCTATTAAACACATTTCTATTGCTGGGCAATGGCAGAAAGAACATTTGTTCTTACTGACATCTGTCAATTTGGGCAGTAGTCTATACCCTGGCTGGTATCACCTGGAGATTATTGACTCCACCTACCACATCTCTCAGAATACTAGGGCAATTGATTATTATTAATTGAATATAAAATCAGGGTTTTTTCTTCAGGCAAATAAATGAGCTAGATTAAAATAATTCACAACTGCATTTTCACACCACACTGGCTTTGGCTGATTGCTTATTAAAAGCAGTTGAAAAATTCCATTACGAGATAACTTGAACTATGGTTATGTACTATTATGTTGTGTTGTACTTGAATTAAGTACGGTACTATTTTGGAAACTCCTCAAGAGGATTTTCCATACACTCACCCCATCATATCCAGGAATATTGGTGGTCTTTTACTACAGCAGGGGTGTTAATATGTGTATATACATACGGGCTGTCACTCAAAGATTAGAATGAAAGGTTGGGCATTGCTATGGTAATTTTCCACTTCAATCACTCACAAAACAGGTTGCAATGGTAACAACCAAATGCTGCAAATCTAGGATCAGACAGCCCATACAAATCAAACAACACGAACAAAAGGGAAGTAGTGATAAACAATGATCTCAATAATTATTTTTGTACCATGATACTAGGAAGTAAAAAACATCACGTACTTATCCTCAGAGAATTGAAGAATATGAATCCAATTGCAACAGTCCTTGATATACAGCAAATTGAAAGTAAAAAAATAACTATTACTCGAATATGTACAATTGCATACCAGTTCTAATCCCATGAAAAATGCAATATCTTTTTGCATAGTATTGAAATACTGTACTAACCACTGAACTAACCACTGTTAACTCCTGAATAATGCTTCTGTGATTCAGCGTCGTTTCTTGTCACAACTTGCCCTGCGTATTGGCCTTGGCCCTCCAGCAGGTGAACTGAATGGTGGCACCAATGTCAGCAGGCGCCGTGGTGCAGCCTGAGAAGCAGTTGGTGCCACTCCCGTCCCTTGCCCAACTTTAGGCCCGGGCAAAAGCTGCAGCAGTTGTTGGGCATCGAGAGCCAGTAAGGGAGATGAAGGTTGCCCTGTTGCTGGTGCTGGGGATGGTGCACGTGGAGCCATCATCCTTGTTGCAATACCAACTGGAAGAGTCAGGCTGAGACCAGGGGAGATGGAAGGCTGCGGAGCGGCTTGTTGGGGTGGGGCAGTCAATCGCTCTAACAAGGATGATGGTGGCGAAGGAGCAGGATGGTCTGCTGAGGGAGTACCAGCAAGAAGAGCTGAGAGTCCCGGACTGCTCAGTGTTGAAGTTGGGGGTTGTGATGGAGGTGGTGTTTTAGGTGCAGGTGGTGGTACTGGAGGTGGAGGTGGTGCAGGGGCAATGGTTGGGGCTGGGGCTGGGGGATGAATGCCTAACCCTAACTGAAGTGCTAATGTGGGGGCAGCTTTTGCTGCTGCTGATGGTGCTAAAAGGCTTGCTAATGTTAAATGTTGTGTTTCTGGTTGCGTAATTTGTGTTGTTGAAGTGGACTGGGTGGTTGTTGCTGCATTGGCGGCAGCAGCAGCTGCAGCAGCATCACGGCGTTGCTGGAATTGGTGTGCTGATGACAGGAGGCTTGACACTATAGCACATATGGCTGGATTAGTAGGCCTTGATGGTACAGTTATAGTTGGAGCTGAGGTAGGCGTTGCTACTGGAGTTGCAGTTGGAACAGTGGCAGGGGAAGGAGTTGGTACATGGGCTGGAGCAGGGGCTGAAGCAGCAGTTGCAGCAGATGCTGTAGGAACTGCGGCTGTGGTAGTTGTGGCAACTATTCCTCTTGCAGCTCTCAATGCTGGTGTACACGTCACCCGTGCCAGTTGACCTGGTGCCCGATGTGTAATGCGAACAGCTTTGCGGCCCTCCTCAGTAAATATCTCCGTAAACTGGTGCACGTATCTCATGGCCAGGATGCGGGAGGGCAAAGCAAATCGACATGAAGCACCAGTTCCTCCAGTACATCCATCTCGACGGTCACGCTCCACATATAACTCACCCAAGACCTCTTCAGCAGATAGACGCTGTCGGAGGGTCAGTCGAGTCACATGAGTCCAACCAGGTGCACGTTCAGTTTCAAGAATGTATTCTTCAAGTAGCCTTGGTGTGGAGTCATTGCCTACTTCTGCCCTTGGCCTTTCCAGAGGGCGAGCCAGACGAGACACATCCAATGTCACAGGTGGCACTAGTGGTGGCAGCTGAGAACCGACAATTGGGTTTGGAAGTGGTGCTGCAGTACGTTGCGTATTACGTCGGGCCAGAAAGTCCATAAGATGCGAGTTCTGAAAGCTGTGACTGTCAGCTTGGATGCCACTTTTCCGCATCGCAGCTTGAGCCGACAGGCTTTGACACTGTCGACGAAGAAGACGTCGCATTGCAACAGTTGGTAAGATGGCTCGACGATTGTGTATCCTGTTGGCAACTAGTGACACCTTGGGATCAGGATCCAAACACAATTGCCGACACATTGTTTGCAACAAAAATGCTTCTGCTTCCGCTGGCGAACACCCAGTCCGGTGAGCAATACGTTTAGCATCTGATATTGTCGACCCTTGCGACGGATGAATTAATACTGTGCGGCCAATTCTCCCGGCACTCCCTTTACGCATATCATGTAGGTCAAGGACCAGCGATCCACGCCAAAATGGCATTGGTACCTTCATGTTTAAGTCATCTGACGTTTCATCATCCATCAATTCGAGCAAGGATGGTGGCAATGTTTGCTGTTCAATAGCTGCCAACAACTCAGATCCTGCAGCCGGAAAGGGGGCACTTTCAGGTTGACCTGGCAACCCTATGGTAAATGTATCACCAGATGGATGCACTGTGACTGTCATTTTTTTTGGCTGTGTCCTTAACCTGTGCATAAAGTTGACTGATGGCCGCAGGCATGGGTGAACCTTGGTGACCTCTCTGGCTTCTTCCAGTAATGCTGCATAACCTGGATCCAGTGGTAATGGTGGGTCCGTGCTGCCCCCAGCAACAGATGTGAGGAGGGCTTCTGTTTTGACCCAAGTTTCCAGTGGCTCTGCCATTGTCCAGTTCCAGCCTGAAATATTACGTTCGTGAATTTCACTTCACACCAAACAAGGTACAGGGTCAGCATTACCGGCAAGGCGCTGGGCACGGCGCTGGGCATCCGACATGTTTCATTCCTGGCATTAACGCCAACAGGAAAAAATGAGCCAAAAATTAATTAAAATTAATTACAATGTGAATATTAAACTTCTTAACTGTAGTAGGTCTGATATTTTATAACATAGTAATATGTTTTTAACACGGTATTTAATAATCCCCATTGCCGTTGGCAACACTGAACTTGGCTCCACATTTGAACCAGCTAACACGTTGAGCTTGTCATATCATTTTGTAAGTTACAAAAAGGCTGCCGTTTTAATTCTAAAGTCAGCACCTGGTTACGGAAATATTGTTTGATACTGAAATTAACCTATATACGTATGGTCAAAATATGTTTTATTTCATCGATATCTTATTCAGTATTGACTCTGGCACGTCGTCTGCTCAAGTGGCTAAGTAGTTTCTATTTTATTCGAGAGAGGGTAGCACATAATGGTTGAGGGTACACGTTGAGGGTACACTATACGACGGTAGTAAAACCCACGTGCGGTAAAACCGTACAAGGTACCGTTGACACACTGCTGCCAAGCTGTCTCGATATCGCACTAGTGGCAGCCCAGATTCTGGGCTAACTTTTACAGGGGCAATAAATCTAACATAATTCAGGGTAGACATGGACTGAATAAGCAGTATGCATGCAAGATCTCAGGTATAGTTTGACGGAGAGCTGAAGGCAATTTGCACACTCATATTCAGTGGCGGATCTAGACGTCGCGTTTGGGGGGGGGGGATGATTTGTCGCCGCGCTCCCCCCCCCCCCCCCCCCCC
>KZ538599.1:35346-59964 GCA_000934665.2 Catajapyx aquilonaris
TGCTTCAGCTTGGGGGGGGGGGTGATCACCCCGATCACCTCCCCCCCCCCCCCCGTAGATCCGCCACTGCTCATATTGCAGCTGACCCTACAATGTAATATATGAAGAAAAAAAATTCACATCCTTGGAACTATCTCACAATTAAAGTTATTAAATGAATTTTTTATTCCCGTTTTATGAGATTTGCTTTTGTTTGTTTTAAAAATAGTTAGGGGAATATGGGGGAAAACCTAGAATTAATTATAAAAATAATTTTACATAGGCCATTATTTTATAAGCAGATGTCTAGACGGATAACCCTGCTCCGGGCTTAAGGCATACCCCCGCTTTATTTTAATGCCACCCACTGCCCCATTGCGACTCAGGACGATATGAATCCAGGAAAGACGCGGAATTGTCATGTCTCGAGTACGATCAAGTCCGAGGTAGGCTACCTTCTGCCAAATGCATAATGACATATATGACAACTCCACGTCTTTCTGAGCTTCAAATCGCCTTCAGTTATCGCGGTGGGTTATCTAGATTGGGGGTGGGATGCAGAATATGGGTGTAATTTATTAACTCAAACTAATGAGAGAGAAATAAATAAAAACTGTAGCCTAGTTGTTTTAAGCAGAAATGTAGGCTATATACTAATTCATTGCCTGCTTTGTGCAATATGCCCGGTAATTCAGATTATACACACTTCACTTATGTATAGTTGTAGCTGTACAGTACCTCCTCCAGTGAACGTGTAGCCTATAATATGTAATACAAAAAACCTATATTTTCTTCCCTCTACACTTTTGACAGTAAGTAGGTTAAACTGTGAAAGCGACTGACCTATCTATTGCAGTATTGCTACAGGCTGAGTGAGATAGTTCCTGTATAGAGTGTAGACAGTAATTCCGTCGAAGGAATGCGTTACATATTCTTGGCTTAGAAGCAAGTGTCTTACAGTAGGCATACCACAGATCAGGTGGTCTACATTGTTGACAAAATCCATTCTATTTAACAAACATGATGTTTAACTCTATTCGGGTGGGAAAGTAATGCTCATTGTAAACAATGTGTTACAGGCTTAACTACAGATCCACCTGGTCGTACTAGTCACAAAGACATATTCTGTACACCATTCAATATTAAATGATTACCAATCTATGATGTCATTCTGACGCCAAACCTTGGAGCAGGTACAAATATTTTAAGAAGCAATGTCATGCAATGCAATTTCGATTTTCCTGGTGGCTCATGCACTTCCGTCATTTGGCTGATTAGCCTACATGCAGATTATGATAATATGACGCATCCTTTAGAAAGGTGTATAAAAATCCATCAAATACACGGGACAGTTGAGCCACACAATATTTTCTCCTTCTTTCTCTCGGTGTGTTAATGGCAATGATGTAAGAGAAGGTTGGCCACAACCCACAACTCCACTTTCTCACACTCGCCTGTCGTCTTCTTCCATCGTCACCATGCTCTTGCCCTTTGACATCCCGTTTTTGTTTTAAATTCCAGGGGGAGGATTTTTGCAACCACTAAAATCGCAGAGAAAATGCACGGTTTATGGCCAATTGTGTTCACCTGAGTTATTTCGCACTGTTGGGGAAGGGCAATTATGGTGAAGGACACTGGCTTTTCAGTGTTCAAAGATGGCGGACAAAAATATTAGCTGGAGCCTTTCGAACATCCGAAAGATTTATTCGCTCATTGATCATTGCGTCATTATTTTGTTGGAGGAGGATGCTAGCGAATCAAAAAAGCGGCTTAAATGACATCATGCGTACAAGGAAGATGCATGTACAGTACAGTAGCGCTGATGACTACTTCTTCCAAAAATGTGAAATGTGTCCTTATACGCATACGCAACAAAGCCCAATGCCATTAGTGAAGGCAAATTATTAACAAATTTTGGCAAAAGTTGGTAGTCCTCGCTCCATTTATTCTGCCATCTGAATAGAATGAGAGAAAACTGGAAATCATCTTAATCACTCCAAAATTCCTTGTAGCGTGACCCTGCCACGTCAATACATGTCGCATGAGCAACAAAGAATAATTACGCCAGCGTTTTACTTTCATTTTGCTGTCAAACTGCAAGCAGGACACTGCGTTATTAGTGGTCATAAATCGCGCCTCGGTTCATAATGGCGTCATATGTGCATCAACCAAAGCGATAAAAGTCAAAACTAGGAGAAATCCTCCTCCTCCTCCCTCCTTTACCCACGGAATTTGAACCGCACTTTTTGTCAGATGTTCCAGGCAACACCAGCACCACCTACGGCTCATGGAGGCCCTTCCAAGTTCCAAGCTCCAATGCCAATTTCCAGCGAGGTTGGGGCTGCTCGGCAGTCAGGATCTGGCTTCTTGGCCGACGACGTGACCGATTTCTCTTGCGCCATCCTTATCCAACATACCACTGTTTAGTGAGCTAGTGTCCAGTGCGGAAGTTGCAGGAAGGCTAAGAACAACTCAAAGGTGCTGTTTGTGATTTGCAGGTGAGAATATATATTAATTTTAGGCAAGTGTTGTGCGACCATAATTGACGAAATTTTAGAGCTGTAGGCATGCACATAGTATTAGAAATTTGACATAAGGCTGTCAGGCACACAAAAAATTAAACACAATTTCACAATTTAAAAATAATATTAAAATACAAAGCCAGTGCACAAAATGTGACGTTTCTTGCGCTAGTATGTACAAAAAAAGTTTAAAACCTAAAGGAATATTGAATAATAATACCGTTGTACTCTAACTTGGATTTAATTTAATTGTAATATACAGCATAGCCTACGTATATTAAAACATATATTAGCTAATTAGGCAGAACCAGTACAATTATTGCTTAAACTCCTTTAAAATATGTTGAACCGGTAGAAAAAGAAGTCAAGGCTGACCGAAATATTTCGTTAAGAAGTTGTAAGTAGTCAGACAAGTGGTTGGATTCATAAATTACCACTTCCGTTACTTTTCCGAACATTCTCAAGACCATCAGAGAATGCTTTTTCTTTTCTTCATCTTCTCCGTCTAGTTTAGTGACCTTACAGAAACCAGTTGGATTTTATTTGTAGTTTTAGCTAAGGATAAATATTATATGCCTCATGCTTAAATTCTTTAAGGTGTCTTAGACATGATTCATCACCAGTGCCTTCGGATTCATTACGCAGTACTTTAGTGAAATATTGCGACCGAGATGTGGTAAGTTGTGAAGGTATAGGACTCTGCCCTTTGTCACCGTCATCTTAACAAACGCTCATCCAGTTTACAACGTAACCGAATTTATACAAGTCACGATCCTGTGCTTCCCTCCCCCTTCTCCACTTGTCTCCAACCAAGTTACTGCAATGTCAGTATGTCACATACACTCATGCGGTACCAGTTTCTAAAAAGTCTTGAATGGACAACCTCTTAATTACATTATTAAGGTAGTGTTGGGCGCGTTTCATTGACCGTGGTCCAGATAACGGGACGTTTTTGCGATTCCTGGAGAAAGTGACCTTGACCATTTCCGGGTCAAGCGACTGTTTCACTTAATTCCGCTTGACCAACTAAACGGGATAGAAATCTTCTGACTAGTCCCACATCAGTTATCATCGATTATTATTATTATTATTATTATTATTATTATTATTATTATTATTATTATTATTAGTTCACGATTAAAGTGATGTTTTCTGTCCTTGGACCATTTTCGGCATACACGATCCTTCGCTTCCACATATTATTTCTTTCCGAGAAAATTGATAGGGACCCTCTGAACCCCGTAATAACTCTCAACGCATGCCTTTTTTTTGTCAAGGTCTCCGGAGTATCTCAAGTCGTGATGAATTATTTAAAGCTAGCACTTTTCGAAGATAATTCAAAGTGCGTGCAAACATAGTCAAAAACGTAGATACACAACCGCGACTCACAGGTCAAACTATCAAATATATTGCATGAAATATCCATCTACAAGGTCGCACATTGGCCATAACCAGCCATGCCCATCCTTTTCTGCTGTGATAACATGCTTACATTCTTTCGCAATGAAATAGTGTCAGTTCGGCAAACGAAAACACCTACAGTACAATCGGACTTTGTAAGAATAACAACGAGTAAAATATTTGCACTGCCCACTATTGGGTTACTCGGGCTCACTTGCAATATCTGCTGAACATAGACAGCTGTTTTGTAATAATACAGACTGTGTATGTTACTTCCCCATCATGAAAGTATTATTACACGCCCAACAGTCAACAACGATGTTTTCCCATCTTTTTTTTCCGGGTGACAAGGAATGCCAAGTACACAATAATTATTTAACAACAACTGAGTGATGCATTAAATGATTCAGAAAAATTTATAGAGCGGAATGTGCGTCGCGTAGGTCAAGGAAGACATCTTTGGCGGAAGGCTATAAGCTTAATGTCCCAATTGTGTGCACTAGGACGGTACACACTGACAAATCAACACTGAACCATGACATATCAAGGATTACGGACCTGTTAGCCTTTCTTTCCTTTTGAGGACTTCTGATCAGGCCGTCCGCGCTATTCACGCAAAAAAAAGTACGCGGATAACATTTAGGTACCTAGACAAAACTATTACAAGGTAAATTATTGTTTTGAGAAGTCGCTTTTTTTACACAGTAGGGGTAAAGACCGATTTTCATGATGCGTGACTTGAAGGGAGTTGAGGGAATGTCATCAAGACTGAAAAGTAGAATAGCATCGCCACATACTATTGTCATCCATGTTCATATATGGCACATCGCAAACCGAAATGCATGTTTGTGGGAGGAGGCGAAAGAGATGGCATCTCACTTCAACTCGAGTATTTTCCTCCTTGCCGGTTATGCAATGGTGAAAGTGGTCATGGGGATGTTGAGACGTGCTAAAAATACAGCGCCGATTGCGTATTCAATCGGCTATTTGATCGGTTAACTTGACAAGGAATATTTGCGAGGGAATAAATCTTTTTCTCTGAATGTTCCAGGCTCATTACGAACCCAAAGCCAGCTTAGCTTTTACAAGTTTGGTTAGAAGAAGTAAACTTTGAGAATATTGAGATAGGCAGAGTTTCTCAGTGAGGCACATTTGAAAGTTTTAAAGCCATTTACTAAACGAACAATTCAATAGTTAAGCTAATATACATGCTCGCATATAATTATACAGTATAATGTCACACTCTCTTTCTTATATGCCCTCACTGCATTTTAAACTCTCTACCAATGCTGTACTACACGTAATAGTAAATTATTTTAAAAACAACTTAAAGAACCTAATCTAAAACCAGGTCTCAGTAGGTTCAGCGAACTAAAACAGACTGGAAACCGCCCACTACCAGTCCATTGTGAGTGCATTGATCAAAACTTTGATAGTGACGGAGGCGAACACTATAAGTATATAGGTGTCTACGTATGTATACATATTTCCATTCACTATTTAAAATCCCAGTTTACAATACAGTGCATTCACCTTTCCATTCCACTGACTGAGTCTCGATCGTCACTAGGTTCAGATAAAACTTGACTCACAAATGGTGAAGATTATAGTTTTTAAAGTGGAACGCAGCTGGTAACGTGATCATTGGCTACATGAGAGAAGGCAATGAATAGAAGGTTCTATGGTGTAGCAAGAAAAAAAAAACACATTCAGAAAAAGTGATTGCATGGCTCGACTGGAATTGGCAGCAACAAGTCAAAGGGTCAGAGAGATTTCCTTTTCCAAGCACTAGGCCTAATAATCCCGTAACTAACGAGCTTTTGCAAGTGAAATCAACCTGTAATTACTGCAACGTAATGCCTCCTCTTTTGGGTCCTCCCAGCTAATTCGTGCCACATTATTCAGGTTGCCAACATGATTATCGCTTCAGGGCTATCACATTATTTTAAGAGCCTTTGAACATAGTCTTCAAATGAATATGTTTACATTGCCATATTAAACCGGAATTGCTGCGAGTTAACATTTAATGTGACCCTCATCTTAAATAATTTCTAGGACGGAGGCAGGCTTATAAAACAAGTTCATTGTTCCGGTCATGGTATTTACTGCTGCAACGTGTCGAAAGTCAGATGCAATGATGAGTCTTGCATAACTTACTCGTTAGTTCAACATAAAACCTGGAAACTAAGTTGCACGGCGCCATTGAAAAAAAAAACCTTTCTGTCAAGTTGTGATTAGGGCGTGAAATTCGCCATGACCATAAAAAAGCCCGTAGACCGAGGATCTTGAATCACGAGCTAACTTGATGTGCTGGCTGTGTGTAGTCCATTCAAGGCGGCTGCCCATGCTATGGGAGTTTCAAGCCTTCACTTCACAGAATGCGGAAAATAAGGAAGTGGCCTGGCCACATTATGTGCCTTCCACAACTGCCATTTTTTATTCAACAATTTTTTTTTGTATCCTCTCATGATGCATGGGAATAGAACTGACATTGATGTTTGGGTATGAGAATGGCCTTTCCAAAATTAAAATGTTAATCATTACCTTCCAGATGGGCGGCGAATGGTATAAAAATAAATATTGGGCGTCTCAATTGTTAGGTTGGAAGAAAAACATCAGTAAGGTCCGGTTTTATTGTTCCTTTCCAGCCTAAAAAGGTTTTATGGCTGTGGTGCAATAAGACCTTAGTGAGGTTTGACCATTGTTGACCTTCAGTCACAAATCGATTGTGTTCTTTGTTCATGGTCAGAAGGTCCGTGAACTAGACACTGGTCTAGTTCTAGTTGTGATAGTTTGAGGTTCATTTTTAACAAGGGGGATGATACCTTCCCAGTGCTTTTTCGTTTCCATTCTCACCTCAAGACCTTATCGCCAGCCAACATACTGACCTGCATTTATTGTGGGTCACACGCTGCTACCTCCCTCAATACTACCCATCGACCCCTTTCAAAAGCCGCTTTCGTTATTATCGCCTACCTCTTGCTGCCTTCTCACATCACCTAATACTTTTTTTCTGGCATCTTCATCGGAATGTTAATTACACCAGTCATTCAAATCTCAACCTATTGCAACGTCAGGGTTAGTGAGTACATGCAATTATTAAATAGGAGGGTAAACGAGTACCTTTGATGCTTTAGGCACTTCTATGCAATCCTTTGAACTTGAGTATTCACAAAATAGTGCGGGCCAATGAAAGTAGTGCAGGGGTGTTTATGTTGACAAAGTTACAAGTGATATGTGAGAAAGAGAACGGGTTTAAGACAGAAATAATAACCCAAAAATTTAATTAATAAAAAGAATGATCCCATGCTAAAATAGGTATAGTCGACTCACTGTGCACTATGAACTTCAAAAGATAATATCTGCAGAGGTCATTAGTGAGTATGCTCGCTCACGAATTAGTCACGAAGCAAAGGTATAGGCTAAAGCACAAGGTTTTTGTACAATCCGTTCGAACGTGAAGGCAAACTAACAAGCATATAAAACACACTTATATTATTCAACAGGGTGGCATAATCACGTTTCAACCGCGGGGAAGTCGCATGATTCTGTCCACCTCACGTGTCATTTTGTCACTTTATGGAGAGTCATAATGGCATGTACACCATGTGAAATGTTGAATGCAAGGCCAAAAAAGTACACTTTCACTCCCTGAAAATAATCGCGCTGACATTTTTTTTTCCACCCTCTTTACGTCTCGGATATTCACACATATAAGTTCTTCAGCACTTACATCCTTAACAGCAGTCGTAAAAGCAGGAAAAACTGCACCCATCACGACCTTTTTATCTGCCATTTTTCTCCTCTTGCACTTGCATGAGACAACAGGTTTAGCCCTATCCAGAAAGATGCTCTCATTCTGAAGCACTCGTCCCTTTCACCTCATGGGCTGATGACCCTGGACCTACCTTCCTATTCCTATATTTCACGTTTAGAGACATTGGTGCTCTATGACTGGTGAGTTAATAATAGAGTCAGTGGTATGAATGCCCAAAACTCTCTAACTTGGCTACTGATCAGTGTGACCACAAGTTAAATATGTCACAAACCCAGAATAATTAATATTTAATTTCGAAACATTTGACCATATATATAATGTCATTACTTTTAAACAGTCATCAAATTGTGGCCATTACTGCCTCAATGCAGATTATCTAGTGCCCCAAATTAATCCGGCCTCTATGTCTATACCATATGCTCGTGTCTACGAGAGAGGTATATGAAAATGATTTATTAACGTCGTAAAGGTCAGCTCACAGAGTTGTGCCCACGGAAAGAATGCGGGGAAATTGAGATGAAGAAATAGGTTGCCATTAAGGGCGGTGGAGGGTGAAGTATAAAAGAAACTTTTTTTGTGTGTTTCGTGGTGTCATAGGATGCAACGTCTAGAAAGAGCATTCATATAAGGCCACCTTATGTCACGCCTGCAAAATTCTTTAACCTAACTCTTGCTTTTTGCGCTCTCTTAATATTTGCGGCGTCTCGGAATGGGTTCTTGAGAAAGTACAGTATGGTAAAAGGAAGTAAGTCTACTATACACACACCAGTGTTTTCAAGTGATTCCAAGTGATTAATGCACTCATGGCCGTATAGTGTAAATATTGTATCCCATTCGAATATGCAGATTTTCCTCTCATCAAATACTGGAAGCAAGTGACTACTCGTGTATAAAAGAACATACGACACAATAAACGTTTGATGAGTAACATTAATTACCTTCAATTCGGTAGCAAAAAATGGGTTGATCCAACCTCTAAACGTGTGTGTTCAGAGAAAATAACACATTAGGAGGGCTATAAACACCCGTTCTGGAATCGATAAGTAAGTGTGTTGGCTAGAAACAAGTGGGATGAGCAAGGTTATTTTACTGGTTTAGTGGTTTTATTAACTAGTTCTACTGGTATTATTTGGCAGCTTTTGATAACGGTTAGTCTGCTAGTTTCAAAGGAAAGGACATGGTGTGAAAAATAAGTTTTGTGTGTTTATATCCGGGGTAAATCATTATTCCAAGTCTATAATCCAAAGGGGGCAATTTGGGGAGAAATAAAAAGGCTCCTTACCGATAACTACTTGTATTACGAAACCTGTTTGAGAGAAATAAAATTAAGATGTCACTCTGAAAAACTTATAAAAACTACAGGCAGTGAATGCAAGTCTGCACAATATTTTGTCACGATATACCAGATAAACAAAAATAATGAACTATTACTAGGACTTGCAAAACATTTAGAGCACTAAGGAAATAATTTCATAAAAATGATGCAATATTATGTTTTTCCGCATTCTTGGTTTAAAAATTAAAGTCACTCAACTCTTGCTAATATTGGCCTCCCATGTAATTGTAGCCCAGTTTGACGAGTTTGACCTCTTGACAAGTGGTCTTTTCAGGAAGCTTTTTTATCCCGGCACTTGAATTTTGGAGCCAGATTGATGTGAGGTTGGGCCCACTATAATCTTGACTATACGGTACTCAAGATGCTCCAACAATCGCATTCTTGTATCCTGCTCTTTTTCACGCCCATATAGATGACAGGTCTCTTCCTCCTTTCCACTCGGTCACCTTGAGAAACGCATCAACGCCCTTATCTTACCGGAAGTATAACACTACCAGTTCTAGAGAGAGAGAGAGAGAGAGAGAGAGAGGATGAATGACCTAGGGGCACAATAGGATGATCTGCATTGATCACATGGTCTTCAAGGCCAATAGTGCGAAAAAAAGGCAATCTTCCCACAACAAAGGATTACAGATGTTGACCAGTGATTTACGGTTGTTGTGTTATATCCGGCATTTGAAGCATTGGCCTAGAGGTTATCAGCGAGGTTATGCAATTATTTGTGGGAGTCAGTTATTGAACATTATTACTGTGGGCACGCAAGGTGCATATTAGTATAGGTTTTTCAATCATTTCAGACAATTTGCGACTTCGGGGATCGTCACGATGAGTATAGTAATAACAAGGTTGTTGAAAGTAATAAGGCCAATTTGGAAACTTCTCGCCTGCTTTGAATAACTTCTGGCACTAAATGGGGATATGGTTACATGTCGTCACTCCAGTCACTGACACGGATCTAATTTTAGGTGACATTTGAATGGACGGTGAAACCAAGTAGAAATATAGTAACAGGACCATCAAAAGGTAATGCTTTTTAATTAATTAATTATGGTTAATTATTAAAGAGAATAAATTAATTTCCCATATATTTGAAATGTTGTCCTATTTAACTCATCTGTTCAAATCAGTTCGGAATGGAACAGCCGCCACTATGTAAAAGATACAGGAATTGCAATGAATGGCGAATTAATGAAATTGTGACGAATTAAAGCCGACTGGGGTTGAATTGAATGAATTTACGACCTCGTTTTGCTGGAAACCAACCCCGTCGTAAAACGGGGACTACCTGCATTGGGTTCGACTTGGTTACCTCAGTCACAGATAGTTAATCGTGTTATCAATTTTAAAAAGATGTCCATGAATATATTGAAAAAAGTGAAGATAATTGGTGGTAAATTCTCGATAATTTTAAACAAGACTGTTGGTAAGCCAAAAGAAAAGGCAGATTCTGGGACTGCATCAATGGGTGGAATTTTCGACGTACTACTATGTAGTTACTTTTAACTTAGCAGTACCATTGCAATACACTGGTACTGCTATTAAAGTTAAAAGTAACTAGAAGTACGACGAAAATTCCACACAATGTTTTTATCCTTGTGCTGAATATTAATTTTTTACTAGAAATTTCCAACCATGGCAAGTGCAGGCTAAAATAATTATGGCAACCAGTTCCATATATCCGTTTCATGCTAAGTTGCATTTTTCATCTTGCCTTTGACCTTGCTCTTTCTAGCGGAACTTGCCATGCCAAACACCTCACCGAAAAAAAATAATCTGTTGATTATTATGAATGTGCCATTGTGTACTTATGTAAAAAAATGAGTAATTTCTGCTATCACCTCTCTCCTAAATTACGTAGGGGCATTTCATGAAGTCTCCATCGAGTTGGCAATGGCACATCTATTATTCCTCGTAGGGTCCCACAATTCAAGGCCCTCTTCAAGTAAGCCGAGCGTATGTATACTGCTGAAAAGAAGAGGCAAAAGTTATTGCATAAGAGCCCTGGAATCAAGGACGACAGAGAAAGGGAACGACAATATATACACGGCGATTGAGTTTCCTCCCCTCACGCGAATCGCCCAATATTGCGAAAAAGCACTTTTTGAACTTTCAGGACGATCAAATAGAGCGTCTTTGTCGCTGACTAATGAGTACATAATTATGAATCTATATATTTCGTTATTTACAGATTAAATGGTTTGACCCACATGTAATGGGTAAATGACCTCTGTGGTTGTGTTTATACATCAAATACCAGTTCTTTCTTGCAGAACAAATGCTGGGGTTCTTGCAACTTGAAACATGTAATTTGTTACACTAACTAGCTAGCGTTAATTAAAAGAGGTCTTGATGAATCTACACAGGGTCTATACTTCCTGTGACAGATTTTGAACTCTGAATACCAGTCGAGTTAATCTACTATTATCTTGATTATTATTTACCAAAGTATTTAGGGCAAATGAATAATGAATGCGAAATGTAATGTTTCCTCACAAAATCTGGAGCACTATATTCCATAATTATGCAAAATAATATGCAAATTTAAAGGTTTTTTTTGCAAGGTGATGGCACTAACTAGAGTATAGGATTTAGCAAACATATCTTCACATCGTGATCTCCATGGGTTGCGTGATATATTTTCATTCAAATCATTATCCTTGAAGCATCTTAGTTGACATTTAGATTGTCTGCAACTGTGACATTCACGACATCACCTTTGCTATTAGCCTCCCTTGCAAACACTCTTTCAGACGACCTCTGGTTCCTGTAAAAGGATATTTTTTGTGGGAAAGTTTCTGATATCGGATGAACCTCGCACGATCCAGTTGACGACCTATTTTTCCCAAATTCCTTTGATCTATACACTCGGGTCAATTTAACGCAACATTGATCAAAGATGGTGCGAACAGCTGAGGTTAAACAACTTTTACTTTTTTTCTCCAGCATCTGCAACCAGCTTCAACTAAATCTGGTCCTAATCAGGAGAAATGTCGTGAGAACTTGTCGTGATATCAGCTCGTCGTTTATCGTGTCAGTGCATGATGTAAATCAGCTTTTCTAATGTATATAGTTCGATGTGAATTCCAGATTTTTCTTTCCTGAGGTCAGTTTAGGCTGAATTGTATCCGTTGAAATCTTCGTGCGTGTCTGCTGTGAAAGAAGGGCAACTTCAGATGTTTTCACATTTTGTAAAATAATATGGCGAAAATGTATGTGCTGAGGTTCCCGTAGCTTAATTGGCAAAGCGACACTCATATAGTGTGTAGACCCAGGTTCGAATCCTGGCGGGGGCGTTGCACATTACTATATAGAGCCATATTTATCTAGTTAAACACTTTTTGAACCTGAATATTTTGTTATTACGATATAATATAGGTTTCTGAGCTAATTACTTTCCGGTTGATATCATATGAATTGATCATCTCTTGACATTGCATACCAAACAGGTAAATGTCTACATTGAGCTTTCAACGATGCATATGTTGCATCATATCAGATATATATAACTTTTCTGCGATTTTTCGCGCGAGCTCATGGACACACCTTTCTGATATTAACATTAAAAGGCAGATTCCACTCATATCCTTAAATGCGACCCACTTCGGACAACTCACCGAGATAACTCTGTGGGTTGTTCGGAGTGGGTTGCATTCGTATTAAGGTGGTAGGTGAGTTTCACGATTTTTTCCTCCACTAGAGTTCATCAGTTTGTGTTACTGTTTAACAATATTGGTAATAATATAACATTACCAGTGGACGGCCTACCGTTGAGGGGTAGGCAGTAGTGTACATACAGTACATTACTAATGAACTCTGCTATAATGTCACAGAGGAGCAAAGAATTACATTAAACTGCGACTGGTCGTGAAAGGTAGTCGTCCTTTGAATGGACTCGACTAGCGAAGCGTTCACCCCGGTTCAAGCAAAAAGCACAGGAAGCTCTAAACCTATACCACCCAGGGATTATTCTGACAGGTAATGTTTTTGTCGACTGAACGACACTCACTGAAAATTTACGTGCACAAATGCAAATCACTTGGTCTTTAAAGCAAACACTGAACTCGTGACATAGCACGTCGTTTATGTACACGTAATCAATATTTTTTATGATCCAGCCGGGGTGTGAAAGCCCCTTGTCCTAACGAAACTTCACAGTTTCTAAGAATGAATGTGCTGTGTTAGAAATAATGAAGCCTGTCGGTGTAATTCACATAAGGGACTGTAAGAGTTATCTGAAAGCAACGTATATTTTTTCAATCCGAGTTTGTCATGGGCATCTCATGGTATATATGATCGATGAAAAATTGTGCACAGGAGAGTATTTACATAAGATTTTGTCAGGTTATTCATCTGAACTCAGACTCGTTAGAGTTACGTTAAGGTTGCATAAAAATGAATTGTAACACACTAAGACTAATAAGTACAAAGGTATTGTTCACTACACACTGCCACGACAGCACATTTTCGCAAACATTTAAAAAAGACATCAGCAACGTTAAGTCATAGTAATACTTGTATATACTTAGCATTCGTACAATGATTGCACTTGCCGCTGTGCAAATATTTGAAGGATGGGGCTGCAGTGTCCGTGACTTAGTGAGTCTACCCTGAGTTTCACGGTCTTGAAGGATAATAGGCCTGCCATTGGAGATGGATTTTTTCTTTCTTTCTCCAAGGCGGTTTTTATGTCTAGAAAATGTCTGTAATGCGATTAAATCAAAATGAAGGTCACTATTCGGTAGGCTGGCATACAGTTAGAAACGAACGCACGAAACTAATAATAATAATAATAATAATAATAATAATAATAATAATAATAATAATAATAATAATAATAATAATAATAATAAGTGGGGAGACGGAGTGGCGCCGTGGTAACGCGCGCGCCCACGGAAGTTAAGGTCCCGGGTTCAATCCCCACCCGGGGTTCCCACCTTCTTTCGTGCAGAGTTGGGCCATCTCTGGCTTCGTTTCGGGTGGCAATTTCCGATAGACTAAGCCACCCGGGGGAGTTCACAAAATGACGATTAGAGACATTGCACTTGCACTTTGCACATCCCCTCCCACCCACCCTTGGAGTACACTAATAAGATTCTATCTTAACTCGCTCCAACGAAAACCCCAATGGTGGTAATCCACCCCCCCTAAGGAATAGGTAACTCCCCCCGTGGGGTAATGCAAATAATAATAATAATAATAATAATAATAATAATAATAATAATAATAATAATAATAATAATAATAATAATAATATTTATTGTTGTTGTTGGTGGTGGTAGTAGTAGTAGTAGTAGTAGTAGTAGTAGTAGTAGTAGTAGTAGTAGTAGTAGTAGTAGGCTAGTATAGTACTGACCTCTGATGAGGTATTGCAGGGACATTTTTTAAGGTCGTATATTTAATACATTTTGGAGCCTTTTGACGGAACTCACAGAGGGGACTCACTCGCAGGGTGACTGCGAGGGGAGGTGCAGATGTCGGTCTCGGTCATTTGTGTGTTCCCGTGGGTGGTTAGTGAAGCGGAAATCCCATCCATGACGAAGCCGGAGATGACCCGACTCTGTGCGAGATTAAGCGGGGAAAGACCCCGGCTTGGGATAGAACCCAGGTCCTTCTCATCGTCAATCCGCCTCCCCAAGAATACTCAAGCATGTGACTTCTGCATTACAAGTGAGCCGTGTAGGCGTTCGGCCACCAACCGACACAGTTGTTGAAAAAAAAATGAAAATCCATGAAGGCCAAAGGAAGGCTCTCAATTGCCCGTTTTTCTTCCTTTTCCCATCTTCTCACGCAGAGAAACGCAGTGCGTGTGCATAGATGACCTTATGGCCTATCCTTGGCCATCGTGGGTTTTAACTCACGATCTGCATTTTATGGAATGATTCCACAAGGACGCAAGACTATCTCCCAGTGCTTGGCACACCTTTCTTCTTAAAAAAAGACATCAATAAGGGATGAGCTGATGCAACCTTGACTATAATTCTGAGCGCATTTTTTGGAGATTTTGTGTTCAACATGTGAGCTGTGGATGAGCCCATCAGTAAACCTTGGGATCGACCTCCATGGAGTAGGGCGCGCAATGTCTACATGAATAACGAATTCGTTTCAGAAAGTACTGTGTGTGCAAAACGTAACCTAGATCACGTGTGTTCTATTCCCTCATAAGATATTTCGTCCACATTGATGCAAGGTGGATCGAAAAGCGGTTACGGGATTGTGTTCATAAAAACATTTATATTTACTTCAAGTCCTAATTTCCACTGCCACCTTCAAAGTAGTCACCTTGGGCACGTATACAACAATCCCAGAGAATTTAATTCAAATCCTTTGCTCCCTAACATCAGCCATTTCGAAAAAGCGCAGAAACACCAGAACACGGTGTCAAGATAATTGCCGAAACTCGGAAACATGTGCACCTATGAAGACAATATTTTTCACACTAATAGCCGAAAGGTGCACCTAGCGCCCCCTAGAGTCACAAGTTCGTACCTCCAATGGTTTGCAAGGTATATTCAAAATTCCGGAACTTCTCGATCGCACATATTTTGCCACAAAAGCAAAATAGCAAAAATTACCTTCCCCTACAATCACTGATTTGTGTCGCCTTTTAGTTCTATAACTTTGGTCTGTGGCCAGATTAGATGAGGATGATTAGGCTACTGCTATAATAATGCATTTCTTCTTCGGTTATAATAAATTATCATTAATTAGTAAACTAGCAATTGTTCCTTTTATATAACTCCCACACTCACATATTTTTCCCTGCAATGCCCGCCCTCAAACGAATAGCGCCTCTATGGTTTCTTGAATATATTAGCCATGTAGGCTGTTCCATTGCCTCTTACTCTTGAAGAATTTAGGCAGAAAGTATTTGCCTACTTTAAACAAAGAAAAATATTGAGGGAAAGGTCAAGCTTTTGAAGTAGCTGTGTCTGCCAGGGATTTTGCACAGTATTCCTTTCTCTTTGTATTGGGTTTTGGAAGATCATCATAAATCGTCTCTAGGAATGTAGCCTTGAGGAAGGCTGACTAAATAGTCCACTATTGTCTTTGTTCTACACAATCGCACTTGAAACCGTTCCAGGAAGTTTACATGTTGTGCTGCAGACACGGGAGCTGAGCACTACTCTATGGGTTCTGATATCGAGAGTTATTTTTAGCTATTCCACTGCTAGACGGGACTAATGGAAGAGTAAAGGCCGAATGATCATGAGGTATGTGAGAACCCGGAGTCAAAAGAACCGCGCCCTTGGGAACCTAGATTGCATGTTTAACAGTTATGTTGCATTTCACATGAGGTGAGTTGAATGAGCTATGTGGCAGGAAAAGGTGCAGAAGATCCGCCCCACTTTCCTTCCTACTGGGGGAACCCGTGAACACCTTCCAGATACATCTTTCTCAGAGGTCATTATTCGGCAGGTGAACAAACTGGGCCATTGTTAATCCAAATGGAAGGAAAAACAGAGCAGGGTGAAAATCATTGTTTTCCTTCCGTGCGAGTAAACAATGGGCTGGAAAATGCTCACGTGTCAAGTTCAAGCTGTGATCAAGACGGCACCAGTTGGTTAGAAAACCAAACTAGCGAAAAAAAACTTGTTTTGGCAACTGCTCATCTAATTACAGTAATTAACTATTCGGGTTTCGCTGAGAACCGATCATACTTGTGTAACATGCATCCACGAAAACGCAGACGAAGAGATGCAATTGCATTACAACATTTCGGCCATTTTGCAAAACAAAAATTTCTCACCTATTTGGAGCGGTGCAGAACTTAAGGTCAGTCGGTGTTAATTAGGAGACACACCTCTGTATAATTGCGGTGTGATGTACATGGGATAAATGAGGCCAGATAAGGTTTCACAACTGTTTCTAGAATAGGCGCACCTTGACCTTGCGAATGTTTAGCAAATACATGCTGTTCTTACAATTATTATTTTGGAGAACCTGATCTGAAGGTTGTGTTTAATTACATATGTTCAGGTCGAGATAAAATGAAAGGATCAAAAGCGAACAAAGCGGTGCAATTATTTCCTTCACAAACATTAGCACGTTCGCTTCGCCTAACCGCAAAAGGTAAGAAATATCCGTCTGAGAAGGCGAATCAGGTAGTGATTGTCCTTGAATCTTCACATCTGCGCAGCAATTTGATGCGAATCACGATTTCTTTTTACCTGACTGACTAATTCTACCTTAATACCATTCAAATTATATGTCAATACCCGCTGAGAGGAGCAGCCATATTCATCGCATAAAGAATGCTTGTCGCACTCCTACTGTAGTAATGTGCATAAGTATGTGTTAGATTTTACACCTTAGCAAAACGTGTTTCACGTATATTATCATAATCAATATCCTATCTCACCTATTATATACGTATATAGTAATGACTGGTTTGGCTCTTCCATTGCCCGTCATAAAAAAGGTTGCACATCCAGACACGCCGTAAAAGAATTCTGAATAATCAATATCGCCGTGAGACACGAATAATACAGTCTGTAATATAGTCAGTGAAAGCTTTTGATTGACGTCAGATATATAGCCCTAAAGGCAATGAACGTTCCTTCACCTAGTTTATGATGGCGAAACAGGATTTATGTCAGGAATAGCGGTGAAGTTCTCCCCCATTCCTCTCTTCCCAAGAATCCTGAGTTTGCTAGGAAATGACGTAATTATTTATGACTGTACACCCCTTTTTGAAACTAGTTAAGAGCTAATGACCTGGCAATGCGACCTTGCAAAGAGTGGATCTGTACATGGGTGACGCATTTTTGCATTAAACAGTCAGAGTTGGTAATATTTTACAAGATTTCACCCCTTGGCACATAAGGTTCCTGATAACAGTATAGGCCCAAATTAGCAAAAAAAAAAAAGCTACTTCATCTGTATATTTTATTCCAGAAAACATCATTTTGACCTTCAAATTCCAACATTGCCTAGTTTTGACCCCCCCCCCCCTCCATGTCGNTCGTAACTACACTAACTTATTGAGGTAACCTTTACTGCCAAAGTTTCCCTCCACTTCTGGTGCCATTTAGACAATTGCATTATTGTAAGGGTAAGTACAGTACAGCTGCAAGTCAATCAGCGCTTAGATGCGTCATGAAAACTACGTAGAGCAAGTGTCTGCAAACAAACAAGTCGTGCAACCTTTCATCCTCGTCAGTGGGGCATAATAATGAACTTGGCTCTGTTTCCATTCTGGACGCGCAAAGCCTGCCATGTCCGTCCACCAGCGGAACAATCGCCGTAATTGGAGGCGGAAAGACGAATAATTTCCGGTGCCGCAACAATAGCATCAATTTCTGCCGGATCTTGAAACGGACAACACAATAATAATTCTACTTTCTCCCAGTGAAGGCGGGAATGACTTCATGCGTGGCAGCTAGAATATCACAGAATCCGGGGCTCGCTCAGTGAATGACTTGAATGACGAAGTGGGGTGAATGGTTCCTTTTTCAAAGAAATGTGTAGCCCCTGTGACGTAACGGGAAAATACGTGTGATGCAATGTTCGGAAGAAGAGGTGGCAAGCTTGGTCTTATGTGCAAGCGAAAATTTAAGTGAGCAGTTACGTATATTCATGAGAACATATACCTAAAAACACATTGAAGTGCCCAATGAGACTTATTGTATATTTGACATATGGGAACATAATTATTTTCCAACAAATCTTTATTGAATCCAAATTATGAAACTTGTGGGAAATGAGACCAATGCAGCACACAGATCAATTGGAAACACTTCAAAAATGCAATATTGTGATAAGTACTCAAATTTTACTGAAAATCAAGTAATAAAACTTACTATCCAGCAAAAAACCAGTGTGGCCCATATAACGGAAAATGATTTAAGCAGTAGCATTTGCACAATGAGCACATTTGAAAATGCTTGTGATGTGCAGCTTGGATTAACTTGAAAGAAAAATACTTTCTTGATGATGGGCGTCTCAAATCAGTCCAAGTCCATTCGAGATATCCAGACCGATCCAGACTCGAAGAAAGCATACTCGTGATCAAGTTTGCGATGGAAGGATCACTGAAGTGAAAACAGGTACGGTACAAGTCTATAGATGAATCATGTCACATAGTCACCTGATAAAATGACAGTCAGATATTTAAAAAACCGAAATTTACATTCAAATTTCAGACTAACTTTCTCTGCTGGGTTATCCCTGCAAAGCAACGGTGAAAGTGATCCCTATTTTTTCTCACTACACACGTCTTTAAAAATTGTAGTGCATTGTAGGTCTGCATGTATAAAATTGAGGTCTCCAGCACTAATCGTAATCGTAAACTGGCGAAATTCAAATAATATTCTTGACCTACTCATCTTGGACCAACAGGACAGTCCCGTTGAAATATGATCATCGCGCCCATAACACTATCCTGCAATGATTTTGCAGTCAGAATGATAGGCTGTTCCAATGATGGCCAATTACTGCAGGTGCTGGAGCCCCAAGTCCACAACCATTGCCTAGACTCCTATAGAGGCAGACCAAATCGAATCCCTATATCATATACGCACTAATAAGGCGCCCATCCCCCAACAGGGCCCGAATCATGAGTTATATTTATCGCCGTGTATGTCGTTATCGGTTGGTGTCTCGACATTTCTATCTCATGAACTATACCAACATATATTTCAGGTGGCAGCGTGGAAGGGCTGCTCCTGCTGACCAGTTTTCTAAGCTGACATCATCATGCTAATAGCTCGACCACCACCATTGTTAGTCCTACTACTACTTCTCTTACTTTTGGCTGCCGTGCTATCAACAGCAGCTCAGGGTGTCAGGAAGAATCGACCCTTAGCCTTCACCACACAAGCCACCACCATACCTGATGATGATGGCACAATTAAAATTACTACAACACGTATGCTATATAATACACAATGCTGCATGTAAAGGAAAAAGTCTAGGAACATAATTTTCAGGTCGACCAAGCTCCCCCGGAAGAATATCAACACGCCTTTCGACTGCATCTGCCATAAGAATTACTTCCCCAGCAAGTGTGCATGACACCCACGATGCCATCCACAATGAGCTTGGTTGTAACTGCATGGAGTATTGGAAATGCATAATGAGGTGACTTGGTATTTTTTTAACAGCATGGGCTTTTATTGTCACGAAACATTTACCATCATTCTATTGACAGTGGTGGATCACCGTATTCCTATTGTGGTCTTTCGTCGTCATCAGTGTGCTGCTTCTCAGCAGTCAATGCCAAACCTATTGGACTGATACCATCTGGATCTCCCCCACCCATAAGATGTGGTCGAAAAGGACATGATGCTACACGACAGGGCCAAGCCGCCATGGCTGAATGGCGCTGGCATGTAAGTGCTTGGTAGAAGGCAATAAATCATTACTGAATTCAAATTGTTACAGTATTTACATGAAATATATTATGATATTACTATCTTCCAGGCAGCCGTTTTAGAAAAGCCAGATGACCTGTATGTGTGTGGTGCCACATTGGTTGATCAGAGTTGGGTGCTGACTGCTGCCCATTGTGTAGATGATTAGTAAGTTGCATTTTTACAGCATATTACGTTTCATGTTGGGAGGAACTAGTAACTGGCTTTGATTCCTGAACTAGAAACCATTTTGTGATAGTTGAGGGGTTCTTCATGGCATTATCCTGCAGAAAAAAAATCAACAGGCTGTACATCAGTTTGCAATTAAATTAAAACTTAAATGACTTCTCCTTTATCATAATAGAATGGCAGTGTCAAAAGCACAGAACAAAAAGAAAAGACACGCAGCAAAATATTGCAATATCATCATGTTATCAATTATTTCACTTCCAGCCTTTCAACCAGTGCACAAATACCCGATGTGCTGAAAGTGCGCCTTGGAGAGTATGATGTCACAACCACTACCGAATCACTTCGTCACGAAGAGTTTGATGTAGCTTCAGTTGAATTATATCCAACATTTGACAATTCAACACTGGAGCATGATATCGCCCTGCTTCGACTCACCAAGCCAGCTCGACGCAGGCAGCACATTGATGTTGTGTGTTTACCTCGCCCAGGGGATTTTGGAAACGTGCCTCAGGGCAGTCATGATGAGGACCACGAGTGTGTTGTCACCGGATGGGGCCGACGCACTGAAAGTGAGAATTAATCAACTGCAATAATGTTTAGCCATATATGATTCTGCTAATATTCTTTTTCTTTAGGTTCTGATCATTCAGTAGTCCTAAAAGAGGTTCCTGTTCCCATATGGGCAAATGAAGACTGTGAAAAGGCACTCAGAAATCAGTTTGGACCAGATTTTAAATTACCAGATACTGCTGTTTGCGCCGGGGCAGAGGGACGTGATGCTTGCGATGTAAGTATGATACAATTTATTCCACTCATGCCACAAGTTACATAACAACAATATATTAATATCTAAAAAAAACAAAACAGGGCGATGGCGGCGGTCCACTGGTATGCTTGAAGGGAAGTCGTTGGTACCAAGTGGGTGTAGTCAGCTTCGGCGTTGGATGTGGACGTCCTCACATGCCTGGAGTGTACACACGCGTGGCTATGTATGAGAGGTGGATAAGGGACACTGTGTTACGGCACCGTCATCAGTGACAGCAAAACACATGAAGATTAATGACACTGTTTCGGTGGATATGGTGTAAAAGTAAAAGTGCCAGATGTCTTTTCCCATCCTCTCATAGTGAGACATATGCATTGTTTTTGCACATTAACTTATTTTGGAGAGATTGATGTCACTGGATGAGTGTGTGATGGCCATGTTCCAGCCGGTGGTGTGCAAAATGTAGGCTACTTCATTAGCCATGAAGGAGTTCAATGATTTGAAGGAAATAACATTTAACATTGGACTCTCATAAAAATGTTGTGCTGGATTCATCTTAGTGATTTACTGTCTCTGTACAGTGGTGGAAAATGGAGAAGCACAAGTCTCGCCTCCTGGCGGAGTTTTTCCTCTACATGAAGCTGCTTCATATAGTATAGAGGAAACCCCCAGGAGGTGATACTTGGGCTTCTCCATTAATTTCCACCACTTACAAAGTATGGAGAAGGTAAATAACTAAGACATGTTTTTATACTGTCATACCTGTCCAACATTTGCCTATTTTGGTAATTATAAAGGGTATTCCATGTCCAACAATATGTTATTAGTCACTTTCCTGGCACAATTGCTGTATGTGTACCGTATTCTCAGTTATTTTACCATCTGTCGGCAAGGTAAATGTGGGTCCTTTTTTTACCTTGCGTAGAGAAGGTAAATGCATAAGAATGTGGCTATTCCGTGTATTAATTAGAACTACTATACCCAATAATAACTGGGTTACTTATTTGAGTGAGAATCACTCAGATTAATTTCCAGTATAGTAAGGATCACTTCGTCAGTGCCACTTGTATTTCAGTTGTAGTCGTGTCATTCTTTGGAAAGCCTTTTGGAAAATTTTTTATGTAGGTTTGTAAACGATGTTGTTTTAAAGAGAGCATTAAACAAATTATTGAAAATTAAGTTGCAGAATCTCGTCATAATTTTGTTCTTTAACCTGCTAATGTGTATTAATTACACATCCAAGCACACTGCCCCATTCTCTGCAACATGGCGGCCGAGTGGTGAGGGTGTTGGTGAGGGAGACCGTGGGTGAGGGGTTAAAAATTCTCAAAAGGACAGCTATATAACATAAGCACGGCCAGAAAGAGTGCGCCACCTAGTTTATTCTATGACATCTGTAGGCTGCCGCTCAGCATTACAAACATTACATCCCCAACCATTATATTCCAAATTAACCTTACGGGTAGCCTTGGGAGCCCGTTCGTAAGCACGGAATACGGTGGGTCGTTCGTAATAAGTAGAGTCCGGAATTTTATGCACGAAAAAAACCCTCAAATAGGCACTTAAATAGGCACGGAAAAAACCTCAAATAGGCACAAAAAGTTTACTTTTTTGGGCATGGAGGATGATGTTACAGAAAATAAAAATGCCAGCATAATTTTATAGGCCGGAAGTATAACTATAAGGTCGTAAATCAGAGCAAAAATCTAATAACAACGATAAACTGACAGAAAATTATTACAAAATTTGGACAAAAGACACAAAGAGCAAGCAAGTATCACTTGCCTAGACTCTACCGCTTATAGCCAGTTTCCACTTGCACCAGACTTGCACAATATGTTGCCAAATATTTTCCAATCAGAGGAAAATTTTGAAAAAATATTTGGCATACCGGTACATGAGGAGCTCGGGTGCAAAACTGCCTAAGTCCATTTTTGTGAAAGGAGGAGGCACAAAATATATGGGCGAGTGGCCTTCCGTTCGATTTGCCTGAAAATTGGATATGTTGTAGCCCAGACCATCCTGATCAATGTTAGATAGGGACATTTCGAGGTATGACCTACAGGGAGTGTGCTATTGATCTCCGAAGGTCATATGGGATATGATCTGGTTTTCCGTTTGATTTGCCTGAAAATTGGATATGTTGCAGCCCAGACCATCCTGATCAATGTTAGATAGGGACATTTTAAGGTAGGACCTACAGGGAGCATGCTAATTGCTATTCATCGAAGAGGCTAGAAGACTGCTATGAGAAAAACCACGCTTCCTTACATTGACCCAATGAATGTTGAAGTGCAGCTGGAGGAAACTCCAGATGACAACCTTCAAGGAGTAGAACTTGAACCAGATGAATAGGTAATACAGATTAATAGATAATTTAATGCAATAACCATTGAGTTCCTGAGACTTATTGTAGTCTACTATTCCCCCTATTACCTTCGGAGGTCATTAGCATGCTTCCTGTAGGTCCTACCTCGAAATGTCCCTATCCAACATCGATCAGGATGGTCTGGGCTGCAACATATCCAATTTTCAGCCAAATCGAACGGAAAGCCAGATCATATCCCATATCACCTTCGGAGGTCAATAGCACACTCCCTGTAGGTCTTACCTGGAAATGTCCCTATCTAACATCGATCAGGATGGTCTGGGCTACAACATATCCAATTTTCAGGCAAATCGAACGGAAGGCCACTCGCCCATATATTTTGTGCCTCCTCCTTTGAGATAGCAACACTACCATGTAGTCAATGAGGAGGCCCTTAACAAGTTGGTGTAAAAATCACGAAAAAAATCGCATAAGTCTCGTAGTTATTCACCTTGAAAAAAGTCGATTAGCGGAAAAAAGCGCCTAAGTCATGCGGGAGTTCATATGCAAAACTGCCTGAGTCCTTATTCAGAACCAATCGGGAGCAGAGATTAATGGCAGCCTCCGTACTGGAAAAGCTGCAAAATATTTTATAAGGCGATTACCTCTGTTTCTGAACATTGTCACCAGTGAATCAGATGATGGCTGAGTTAAATACAGGGTGTCACACAAGTCCGGAACAATTGGTATAGGCTAATTGGATAGCAACTGTTGGTTTATAGTTATGCCACTACTATCCAATTTTTAAAAATAAGCCAGAAAATTATGTCACATATTGAAGAAAATTATTTATATTTCATTTCTTTTCTCCGCCTTAGTATCATTGTTTAAGAGCGCGCTCTACCCTTCCCCTCCCAGCGAGTTGGGAGCAGGTCGAGGTCCGTCCCGCCAGTTTGACTCCTCTTCCTCTCGCTGTGACGGGCAC